>JASDQU010335694.1:0-12653 GCA_032191745.1 Picea mariana | reverse complement strand
TTCCTAATGGGGAGGTGTGATCAGGGGATCAAATTTTGCTCAATTTTCAAAGTGCTTGGAATAAGACAAAAATAGTGCCATTGCGTCCGTCTCGTTTTCCTGATTCCGGCGGTATATTTATTTTCGCAAATGGAGTCCGTATGGAGGAGATATCGCGATTTGACCGCCAAGTCAAACAGGGAAAAATTTGGGATGCTGACTGTACCTGTCCGTACAGTCTGTACGACCACGTGGAGGGCTGTACCATCATGATGATGTTTTGTATTGATGATGTGGTGCATTTTGGTTGGATGTTCGTGGACCAGTAACATGTTGACACGTGTCGTATTGGAAGCGAATGAAAAGAGGGCACGTGGCCCAATGGTTGGGCGCCACGTGTCCCTCATTTGGTTGGCTTATATATGCTTTGTAAAAGTAATGGAGGCCGCGGGGTTCGACCCCCGGACCTCCCATAACACAAATTCTTAACAACATTCCACTGGCCAACTGTCTGTCACATGTTTCTTGTTTGATAGGCGGGCAACATTGTATTTACATTTACATTTGTTTATGTTAGAAAGGGGGCTCGGGCCGGGGCTTAGCCCCGACCCGTGGCTATATGAAAACATATATGTGACTGTAGTATATATTAAAACCCGAATATATGGCGCGCATTCATTTATATTACATTGCATTTGCAATACATTGCATTGCAATGTATTTATAATATATTTATTATGATTTGCGTGGGGTTTGAAACCACGACCCACGGGTTTAAATGTTGGCGCGTGCTTTTCAATGGAAGTTTGTACGGTTTGAATGGTTAAACTCTTTTTGTGCCCAACCTTTGGTTTTATGGGTCATATGACCAAATGTCGAGGCGGTTAAGGGCTGGAGGCACCCTAACTGTTCTACGGTTTGTACCGGTGCGTGGTTGCGTACGGGTCTTGGTTTTTCCGCTTAAATGAGCGTGTGTGCCAGGTTTGGAGAACAAGGGTGCAGATTGTAGAACCAGAGACAACAAAGTTGGAGAAGGAGCTTCAAGGAGGCATATCTTTCTCAGTTTTCGACCGTTTCAGGTGCCGAAAGAGCCCAGACAGGGGTTTTGGAACGTTGTGAAGCCATTGAAGTAGTCAGTTTGTCATTTTGAGCACTGTAAGACATGTTTTTGAGCACTTTGAGAAATTTAATAATAATGATCCATTGGAAGCTGGACCAGGAGATGTAGTCCGGAGTGGGGTGAACTCCTTTATCAAGTTGTTGTGTTTATGTCTGATGTTCAATGATTTATTATGCTGTCTATGTGTATCTTTACATAAGTAATCCTTTATTATGTGTTGCAAATTGACCCAGTTGCTTTAAAAACACATAACAATTTCACTTGCAATATTTATTCAAGTTTCAAGTCTTCTTCAATTTTAGATCACATTCACATCCGAAGTCCTCTTTGAGTGTCGTTCTTTTTAAAACCGCCTAATTTTTCGAGATATTTCCATCCAGATCATCAGTTTCATTTTTTAAATCTATATTATCTACATAATTAATATGGCTTCTTCAAATAATATTTTTCTTACCAACACCAACTATTTCCAATGGAAATCCCATATGGATGATTTATTAAAAAGTAAAGGCTTGTACTGGATTACCTTGGGAAAGGAAACATAACCTGTTGATACAGATAAGAAAGTCAAATGGGATAATAGGAATGATGAAGCACGTGGCATAATCAGAATGTCCATCTCTCTTCATTTAAGGTTCCACCTTCAACAAATTGATAAATCCGATGAAGCTTGGGAAAAGATTGAATGTGTTTGGTAAACACGATATTATTCAAGTACAACAGTTAGAAAATCAAGTATTGACTTTAAGTCCAAGTGATTTTTTTCCATTGAAGACTATCTATCTAAGTTTAAAACACTCATAATTTTATGTGAACAATGTAAGATAAAGATGGACGAAGAGAATTGCATCTATATTATTCTTTCTAAGCTAGGTAGTGCATATTTTGTGTTTTGTATCTACCTTTTATGCCATGAAAGAGGCTCTAGGGACAGCTTATCATAAACCCACTCTTGAGTCCTTTTGTGATGTTTTGATTAGAGAGCAAGATAAGCTTGTACAACTTGGAGTGATCAACACTACAGGTACCTCCAACAAAACCTTAGTCGTCCATTAGAAAGATAAACCCGAGAATCCCAAGAAGCAACATCCTCGCCACAACAAAAAGAAGCATAAGGGTCCCAAAACCTCTTAGACAGCTTCCGCTCCTAATGGTGACAAAGGAGAAAATACAAAACTAAGAAGACTGACAGACATTGCAACTTTTGTTATAAAGATGGTCATGATGAGTCCAAATGTTTCAAGAAGTTGGAATCTTTAGAAGCAGTGATAAAGAAGCACAACATCAGTGTTGATTCTACTTCTTCTTCTTCTTCTCATGGACATGCACTTTATGCTTCTAGTTTCTCCTTCAATACAACTTCTACTTCTTCTTCTGATGAGTGGCTTATTGATTATGGAGCATCTTATCATATGGCTAAGAATAAAGACATATTTTCTTCTCTAAATGAATGTAACACCAAGAAAATATTTGTTGGTGATGATAGATCTCTTAGTGTTGTAGGATCTCGAACAGTTCAAGTAGAAAATGGTCATTTCAATGATGTATTATGTGTTCCAATTATTTCTTGTAACCTTCTATCAGTATATCAAATCATTCATTTAGGTGAAGGTAAAACCGTCGAGTTTTCACCTCACCAAGTTATAATCAAGGATGTAAAAGATCCTAAGCATGTTCTTGCAACTGGAATTGATGATGATATTACTAGGTTGTACAAGTTTGACAACTTTAGGTCATCATCTTTTTAATTAGTTTTTGTTGCTCATAGTGATGACTTAAGAAAACTTTGGCATGAGCAGTTTGGTCATCTAAACTATCGCTCATTGCAGCAACTATGTAATCAACAGATGGTGACTGGTCTTCCTCCTGTTTCATGTAGAGATGGTGTTTGTTCCGGTTGTGTTCTTGGAAAATATTATTGGGACAGTTTTGACAAACATGCCTCTTGGCACGCCTCGACCCCTTTGAAACTTGTTCACGGTGATTTGTGTGGTCCAATTTATTCTCCTTCTTGTTTCTGGGTGCAAGTATTTCTTAAATTTCATTGATGACTTTTCCAAACATACTTGGGTTTACTTCTTAAAACTTAAGAGGAAGTTTTTGACAAGCTTTTGGCCTACAAGGCCCTTGTAGAAAAGAAATTTGAACATCATACTCAAAGGTTAAGAACAGATAATGGAGGCGAATATGTGAACAATAATTTTACAAGTTACTGCACTACACAGGACATCCAAATGCAATACATTGCTCCATATACACCACAAGAAAATGGTGTTGCTGAGAGAAAGAACCGCACATTAAAATAAATGGCTAATTCTATGATTCAATCTAAGGGATTAAGTCTAAAGTATTGGGAGGAAGCCATAGACTGTGAAAATTACATAGTAAATCACATGCCCACAAAGGCTCTTAAAAATATAACACTGGAAGAAGCTTGGACTAAAATTAAACCAGATGTAAGTCACTTCTATGAATTTGGCAGCACAACATGGGCTCACATTCCTGATGAGAAAAGGAAAGCATTGTAGCCTAAACATGAGAAGTGCATATTTGTTGGTTATTCTGAAGATGTCAAAGGTTATAGACTTTTTCAACCACATTCTAATGAAATTATTATTAGAAGAGATGTTAAATTTGATGAAAATCTCTTGGCCTGTGAGCCTAATTCGGTGTTGGCACAAGGGCAGAACCAGGGTTCAACACTACAACAGTGCACCAACAAAACCCTAACTACCAACCCTTTTGGCAACACCTGCGAAGCAGATGAAGTCTCACTCGAGGTAGAGGCATGGGTGGTTGCAGGACTCAGATGTCTGCAACCTTAGCTGGGACATAGATCTGTGACTGTAACACCTTAACAGAGCACTTAGCAGTTATGATTCATCAATATTCAGTCTTTTAGCTTACATCGCAGCTAAACCCTAATAAAAGATCAGCGTAGTATTCACATAGATTCAATAGACTTAAGCACTAAGCATACCAACATAGATCAGATCTAGCATTCATTCACATTATTCAGCACTAAGCTACCATATTAGATCCCTCTAAGCATATATTAGAGCACTAAGCATTCAATCACATAGATAAGAGAATAACCATAAAGCACATAACAATCACAACATAGGATATACGTGGTTCACCCCCACCCTGGGGCTACGTCCACCAACTCTTCATCTTCTTTATTAGCTTCTTTCAATCTTCTTACATGCACAAAGCCTCAAAACCAACTCCGTAGAGGATAGGATATCTACGCAGCTCGCCAGATCCTCCTTCCCCGAGTTAGGTCCAAGAACAGAGCCTTACACAATCTGTGCACAGACAACTACAGATGACTTGCAGTTAGCTCTGCAAGTCTCAACATACAATATGCACAAAGCCTCTTACAATCACTTGCACTTAGCATAGCACTCCTTCTCCTCCTTCTTCTTACATCGCCTAGACTTCTATTTATACATTACAAAAAGGGGCCTAAGCATGGGTAAACCCATGGGCCGATATTCCCATTCCCGTTACATAAGCCCAAAACTCAAAAAGCCCTAAAAAGGGGTCGAGATCCTAGGATATTTGCTTCGCCTTGTGTTCTGCCTTCAACAGCCTATCGAAATCTCAAAAGTATGTAAAAAATGACCAAGGATCCTCAAAACTTGGTCAAGGGCCAACAGGCCCCCAACACTCACCTGTGACTCATCCCGAGTCACTCTGGTCTGGGTAGCTCTGCTTCAAAAGCCTTGAGCTTGGCTCGAGCTGCTTCAACCTGTTGTTGTTCCATGGCCTCCTTCTCGATGAACTCTTGGATAACTACTTCGTTGATAGGTCCCTCTAAGCGCAGTTCAGCTGCAGTGACAACTTTCTCCAATTCTGCTCCTCGGCCTTCAATCTCTGCGAACAGTTGGCAAGCCTCATCCTGTATAGGTTGGAGCCTCTGAGTCACTTCCATGAATTTTCTCTGAATGGTGTGTACCTACTGTTGAGCAGTCTGTTGTTCTTGGGATCGCTTCATCCTCTCAACGGCTGACAGGGGCTTCAACTGCGCCTGTATTGTTTCTACTTGTTGCTTTTCCTCCTGGAGATGTGACTCCAGTGCCTTCAATTCAAGATCCTTAGTGAGTCACTCATAAGTCTGGGCACTGTGATCACTTAGTTGTTTGCATGCCATGGTGAGGGCCTTGATTCTTTCAACTGTGCTTCGAGCAGTTGCTTCTCTTTGATCTCACACATCTTGTGGAGTGTTGGACATTGTCCGTAGCTCTAATTCTACTATTCTTTGTTGTAGTTGTTGGATAGCTTCCACGAGCTGTGCTACTTGATTCTCTACTCAATCTTCTGCCTGGCTCTAATCCCATCACAGAGTGAAGTGATCTGTTGACTTCTTCTTTGACTCCAAGTTGTTCTACGAGCAATTTTTCTTTTTCTTGCTTGACCTATGCCCTCTCTTCTTCAAAATTGGCTTGAAGGTCATCCTTCTCCTTTTGTGCAACCTGGCGTTTCTCTACCATTTATTCCTGGGCTTGTTTCAGGGCCATTGTGGCCTAGTCTTTCTTAGCTTGTGCTCGATGAAGGCGAGCTTCGGTCACATCAGCTAGTCTTCGGAGTTGGGCAGGCTCATCTCCCAACTCTGGTTCTTCTGATGGTGGGGGCGCTGTAGAGACTGTGTTGTTGGATTGAAGGGCCTGTTGCACCCCTCTGAGTTCAACCTCGAATCTGTCGTACATATCCTCCTTCTTGGGATCATGTTTCTGCAAGATGTCCTACCAGGCATCTGCTACAGCTGCAATAATGAATTCGAAGTCATCTACAATGAGCATAGTTTACATCTTAGTCAAGGTGGCTCTGGATTCTTTCGGGAAGTGGGTTTTGTGGGAGAAACCTTCCTTTTCTTCAAGGGATCAATCTCATCAACATGATCCCTAGGCGGTGTTACTTTGCCTTGCTTCTGCCGGTCTTCTTTGCCATTTCTCTCTTCTACTTCATCATCACCCCCACGTCCAGGTGATACTGAGGCAGTTTCTTCCAATGCACTGCTCTAGTCTTGGACTTCTTCAGTATTCTTCCTTCTGCTTGTTCCAGGTGTGTCGTATTCTTTGTGAGCGGCCTCTGAGTTGTCAAGTTCAGGATTAGACACCTCTGCAGGGTCAGCATGGATAAGGAGGTTTGTTGACCAGTCTTTAGTTATCTCCTCGAGGTCCTCCTCTATGAGCTTGTAGTATGACTAAAGATCCTCTTTATCCTCATCTGTTCACGTAGTGATATAGATGAAGTGTCGATCTGCACGGAACTTCATGAGGGGTTGGAACCGATGCAGGTTGTTTGGTTTCATGTGAGGTACAACTTTGATGGCCCTCCTCAACTGGATATAGTACATATGAACGACCACGTTCGACTGCCAATATTTTCCCATATCGCTCGAGCACCAGAGCGTGGTCAACTTCGTAGCAAGCAAATCGAATGGCTCAATGTCCTGGAAGGTCGCACCTTCCGGCATCTCCCGAGCAGTAAATGTGATGAGGATCAGGAGCATGATCCTTTTCAATCTAGGGTTTTCCTAGTAATATAGAAAATGGGGCAGTGTTCTCAATAAATTTAACAGTCTCAAAATCTTCCTCTGTCGAAGTTCCATGAGCACTCATAGATGTCTGGGTGAGTCTTCCACATAGGTTTATCAACTTTCCTCTAAATAATCCTATTCCTCCCAATGAAGGAATCATAACAGGCTTTCCTAAAGTTTCCCAAGTTCTTTCTGTCATGACATTCACCTGTGTTTCTTCATCCAGAACACAATGTTTCTTCATCCAGAACACAATCAATGTCAAAGTCTCCTATTCTTGTTTCTATGCATTCTTTTTCTTTGAAGATCTATGATAAGATGATATTTCAGTGATCATTTAGGGTTTCTTTCATTTGTATCAATACATCCTCTGATTTTTTCTGAGGTCCTGCCATGGTCTTAGTGTCTTGAACTTCCTTAGGGTAGTCTTGTCTCATATTCATTCTGTCAAGATTAGCAATCATTCTAGGACAATCTAAAACTTCATGATCCATAGCTTTACAACAAAGACAACTAGGTCTTCTACCAGGACATTCCTTAGCAATATGTACCGGTCTTTTGTAACTGTAACAAAGGGTTAGTATTATTTTTCTTTGAAAGGATCCCCAACCTTTCATGTACTCTAATCTAGGATCATAGTAGATAACCTACAAAAAATTCTTTCTAGGATCCTGCATCCATTTGTTAGTCCAAACATTCTTTCTATGTATAGGAATAATATATCTTTCACTATTCTTATCAAATCTACTCATATCAAATCTTTTTTCTTCTAGTTGGGCCCTATTTTTCAAGCTAGGGTAAAATTTATCAAGCATACCTAGATCCATACTTTTGAAACAAAAATTTCCACTTATCTTACCTTTTCAATCAAGACTTTTTACTGTTCTTACCTTTATCAGAGAAAAAATCTTTAGGATCTTATATCTTTAAGAAAAACTTCTTTTATCAAAGCACAAAGCTTTCAGGTCTTACCTCTTTTTCTTCAGATTTGACTTTTCTTCTTAGCATAGAGCAATAGATCTACGCATGGAGCTTTCTTTTCTTTAGTTCCCAGCAATCACAGTTTCAGGTCCCGACAACGGAACCATTTGTTGGCACAGGGGCAGACCCGGGTTCAACGCTACAATAGCGCACCAACAAAACCCTAACTATTGACCCTTTCGGCAACACCTGTGAAGCAGATGAAGTCTCACCCAAGGTAGAGGCAGGGGTGGTTGCAGGACTCAGATGTCTACAACCTTAGCTGGGACACAGATATGTGACTGTAACACCTTAACAGAGCAATTAGAAGTTATGATTCATCAATATTCAGTATTTTAGCTTACAACACAGCTAAACCCTAATAAAATATCAGCGCAGTCTTCACATAGATTCAATAGACTCAAGCACTAAGCATACCAACATAGATCAGATCTAGCATCCATTCACATTATTCAACACTAAGCTACCATATTAGATGCTTCCAAGCATATATTAGAGCACTAAGCATTTAATCACATAGATAAGAGAATAACCATAAAGAACATAACAATCACAACACAGGATATACGTGGTTCACCCCCACCCTGGGGCTACGTCCACCAACTCTTTGTCTTATTTATTAGCTTCTTTCAATATTCTTACATGCACAAAGCCTCAAAACCAACTCTGCATAGGACAAGAGATCTATGAACCTCTCTAGATCCTCCTTCCCCAAGTTAGGTCCAAGCACAGAGCCTTACACAGTCTTCCCACAAAGCACTACATATGACTTGCACTTAGCTCTGCAAGTCTCAACATACAATACGCACAAAGCCTCTTACAATCACTTGCACTTAACATAACACTCCTTCTCCGCCTTCTTCTTACATCGCCTAGAATTCTATTTATACATTACAAAAGGGTTCCTAAGCATGGGTAAACCCATGGGCCGACATTTCCATTCTCGTTACATAAGACCAAAAACCCAAAATCCCTAAAAAGGGGTTGAGATCTCACGATCTCCGCTTCACCTTGCACTCCACCTTCGACAGCCCGTCGAAGTCTCAAAATTAGGTCAAACATGACCAAGGATCCTCAAAACTTGGTCAAGGGACAACATTCGACATTTGTGCCTTCTTTGGCCTGCGAGCCTAATTCAGCATGTGTGCCTTCTTCGGCCTGCGATCCATCTTCGGTGTTTGTGCCTTCTTCTGTTTCGGTTTCTTCTTCAGATGATGACAGTGAGGATGAAAATCCACCTCCACCTTCTCACCTTCTTCCAGATGATTCCTTTGAACCTGAACCAACACCAGCTCCAGCTCCATCGCTTCCTAGATGGGTTCATTCAACACAAGAAGCGGTTGGTGATATTTTCGGTGATCCTTCATATCAACGTCAGACACTTTCATAGTTCCAGTGAGCCTCTTCTCTTTTGGCTCAAGTTTCAGAGACTCATGATCTAGAGACATTTGCAGAAGCTTCAAGTCTTCCATATTGGGATACAACAATGAATGAAGAGTGTCATTATTTAATGGAAAACAATACTTGAGATATTGTACCTCTTCCAAAAGGAAGAAAACTTGTTAGATGTCAATGGGTCTACATAAATAAGTATGCATCAGATGGAAGTGTTGAAAGACACAAGGCTTGGTTAGTTTCCAAAGGATTTTCCCAAGTTGAAGGAATTGACTATAATGAAACATTTTCCCCTATATCCAAAATGAATTCCATCCACCTTGTTCTTTCCCTTTGTTGCATCACATAAATGGGAGCTCCATCAAATGAATGTTAAATCCACCTCCTTGCATGGAGATTTGCAAGAAGCAATCTACATGGAACAACCTCCTGGCTATGTCCATAATGACTCTAGCCTTGTTTGTCACCTTAAGAAATATCTTTATGGTCTTAAGAAAGCTCCCCGAGCTTGGTATGCCAAAATGGACAGCTTTCTTATTTCCACTGGATTCTCTAGATTCCATTCTGATCCTAATGTATATACCAAGAAAGTAGGAACCCATCTCATAATCCTTGTCCTTTATGTTGATGACCTTATCCTTACTGGTAGTGAATCAAAACTTTTAAACCATGTGAAAACCAACCTTAAGAAGAAATTTGAAATGACAGACTTATGATTTTTGCAATATTTGCTTGGCCTCCAAGTTTTGCAAACCAATGAAGGAATTTTTCTTTCCCAATCTAAGTATGCTTGTGACCTTCTTCATCGCTTTCACATGGACAATTGTAAACCAACCCCTTCTCCCTTCCAGTCTGGATTCAAGCTTGTTGCCACATGTACTTCTCCCAAAGTTGATGCCACCTTGTACCATCAATTAGTTGGTAGCCTCTTATACTTTGCTATGTCTTTGGTAATGTTCATTTCGAGATACATTACATTTCAGGGGGGACTCATTTATTGGTTGGTTTCACTGATTCAGATTGGTCCAACGACCCTGATGATCGGAATTCTACTGCATGTTATGTTTTCAGCCTTGGTTCAGGACCTGTCACTTGGGCTTGTAAGAAACAACAAGATATTGCACTTTCTTCGGCAAAAGTAGAGTATCGAGCAGCAGTAAATGCAAGTCAGGAACCCTTATGGCTTCGACATATTCTTTCAGAGTTTGGATTCCAGCAGCAACATCTGACCAACCTTTGGTGCGAAAATCAGAGTGCAATCAAACTCGCCAAATACCCAGTTCAACATCAACGCAAGAAACACATCGAGCTACACATGCACTTCATCAAAAATCTCATTCATGATCAAGTTATTGAAGTGATCTTTTTCCCTACAGAATATCAAGTTCCATACATTTTTCACAAATTCTCTTACAGAAGCAAAGTTTTCCCAACTTCGATCTATGTTAGGAGTTCAGGAAGTTTTCATCAAGGGGGGATAGGTTCTAATGCCTCCTTCCTTCTCCTATTGTGTCACTATAGTAAATCCTTCAATCCTATCCCAAGTTGTTCTTAAGAGGGGATGTTAGGATATTTAGACATTTAGGAGTTAGTTAAGATCTACTTGGTCTAATGTGCCATTAGGTAAAAGTGTGTTTCTTTAGTATGCATTAGTATGCATTTGTAGTTAGGAAATCTAACAATCACAATATGTTCCCGACATAGAGTAATCCGATGGTTCATTTTATCCTCGATCTTAATGTCCATTGATCCATGGCTTAACACCTAATTGGTCCATGATCTCTATTTAAAGAGAATGGAGGGTCATTTCCCGATGATCGATTGTGAGAAAATCTCTTGTAAAATCTATCTGTAATATTTTTCTTTTGCATTAATAAACTGCTTCAAGTGGTCGTTTTGGTTGGGGCCATGGATGTTTCCCCGTAGGGGTTTTACCACATCAAAACATCGGTGTGTTGATCTTTGATCTGGTTGTGTGAGTGGTTACTGAAGGTGTTCGTCCTCTATTGGAATACATTTGTTGTCGAACAAACATGGACATTGTAGAAACTGAAGAAGTCAATGGCATTCTGATGCATTGGAGCCCTGAAGAAATCATAAATTACTATGAGCTCATATGGCAACAATATACTAAACATGGCATATATGAATGTAATGACAAAGTGAAACAACCCACTTATGAGAATTTTGAATAATTTGCAAGCATTGAAGAGAAACTCAGGATCCAAGTGTTTGAATAAATTTTGAGGACAAAGAACATTAGTCAACAACCAAGATCAAGAAAGAATAACTACACAAAAATGACGATAGAGCAGAAAAAAAAGAGTTCAAGTGTTTCAGATTTGGAGCAGGAAATGCAAGAAGAAGAACAAGTACTATGTAACAACAAAGAAGGAAAAAGTGAAGCAGAACAGAGACATGATGAAGAATATTTGGAGCAACAAGCCAAGGAAGAAGCTCCATCATTATCTATTAGCTAAAAAGGTCAAGATAAAATTGTCATGTCATCTATTGTTTGTAAGCCTAGCTAAGACATACCCCATCAGGCATGTCACTTGTATTATTTTTGTTATGCTTTGTTGTAGTAAATCCAATTTCTTCATTAAGGGGGGATGTTGGAATAATGTCGAAATTAGGAATTCTAGAATGGTGTTAAAATGGAATATTGTAAATGCATTGTTCCTAGGTAGTTTTACAAGAGCTTGATTTTAGCTAATGAGTGGTTTCACATCCATAATTTTAGGGGAGTGTTCTAAGTTTGGTGTTGCCTCTCTCAACTATAAATATATGTAATTTCTTGATTAATGAAAAGTGTGTTTCGTGAGCATCTTTACCCAGTTTTATGTAGTGTGAAACTCTGATTCTAAAGTTTTTTTTAAAGGACGATCAAACAAATCGTCTCACACCTCCCCCATACATTTATTATTTTGGCAATGGTTGGTGAATTTTAAGATGGAAAACACTAACATCAATAAAAAAAATGATGCAGGCAACAATGTCTACCATTGTCGTTAAAAATTGGGCCAAATGAAATGCAATTAATGTTCGAAAAATCCATGTTGGAGCTAGAAAATGTGTGTCAGTTAAGAGTTTGCCTCTCGAAAAGACATTTGGAAAATCCCTTCCCATTAGAAACTTGGAAAATCCCTTCCCATTAGAAATTTGGAAAAAATTTTGAGACATATCATTAGAAACATCCACGAGCATAATTGCCTTATTATGACTCTAATGATGACATGATTGATCAAACAAAAATGAACTACATGGTAGTACAATCTCAATTACACAAAATTGGTATGAAGTTGGACATCCTTCCATGTTCCAACATCACAAGTTTGTATACTCAAATTTTCAAAATGATTCCAATAAGCCTCTGAATATACTCCACAAATTCACTAGATACAAATTAATGAGGTTATCAGTCATTACACATATGAATTGACAATGTTTGTGGAAGGGGACATAATTACCATAGTCTTGTTTCTAAACTTTGCTCTCAAAATAAACACAACTTGGTACGAACTAAGGGATAAGTTTGACTTTGTAAAGACATTAAATGAATATGTAAAATTTTAATTCTTTTGAATTATAATTAGTTTATGAACAACCATGGGAGGTTATAGAGACAAGGAG
>JASDQU010335688.1:0-12656 GCA_032191745.1 Picea mariana | reverse complement strand
CATAGGGATTTGTCTAGGGCTTAACATACCCATCCCCTTCAAACAAATGTTGTCCTCAACACTTGTCTAACCATGGATACTTCTGCATGAATAACCCATTTTCCCCTATCGCCTCTTCCACTAGTACATTCTTCCGTTTGATGAGGTACTCTGTAATCGCTCAATTTTTCAACTACTTAAATCTCATTTCAATGATTATTTATGGCTCTAGTATGATTTTCCCTTCTTCAATGAGCTCTAGTTAAAACAATTGGACCGGGATCTTGTTTCCAATGACCTTCTTTAAGAAAGAAACATGGAATACTAGATGTACCCGTGAATATGGAGGCATCTCCAATCTCTAAGCCATACTTCCAATCCTTTGCAAAACCTTATAGGGGCCATAATATTTGGGTGCTAGTTTATTTTCCTTATTGTGTTGCTTGAGGGAAATTTGTTTGTATGGTTGTAGCCTCATAAGAATCCAATCCCCCAACTCAATTTCCATTTCCCTTCGATGTTGTTTCACCCTATTTTGTGCCATAACCAAGTTGTCCTTCAACAATTTTAGGACCTCTTGTTGGTTCCCTTTGTGGTCCTCCACTACTTGAACCTTTGTATTCACTTTCAAGGGTCATGTTATGAATGGAGGATGATATCCATAAAGTTCCAGAAAGTTAGGATGATATCTAGACATTTATTCACAATCTCAGTTTTCCCATAAGATTGAGGGTGGTAAGATAAACTATGAGCCAATTGAGTATCAAAAAAAGAAAATAATTCAGTCCAAAAGTTTCCCATGAAAATTGGGTCTCTGTCACTTACAATAATCTTGGGGACTCCATGTATTTTTTGAATTGTTTCCATGAATGTTTTTTCTATTTTTCTTGATTTAAAAGGATGAGAAAGAGAGAAAAAATGGGAATACGTTGTTAGTCGATCCACTATGACCATTATGATGGTCTTTCCTTCTAATTTTGGTAAACCTGTAATAAAATCCATGGAAACTTCTTCCCAACATTGTCTTGGTATAGCTAATGGTTGTAGAAGACCTAGAGTCTTGATTGTCTCTCCCTTATTATGTTGTCATACGAGACATTCTAACACAAACTTTTGAACATCATTTTTAATACCTTCCTAGAAAAAATCCCTCTTGACCCTGTGGTATGTTTTCAAGAATCATGAATGTCCCCATATAGAAGAAGTATGCAATTCCATAAAGATATTTTGTTTCACTTGGGAATTCTTACATAAGTATAAGTGATCATGATACCATAGAAAATCATTCTTCCATACAAAATTTTCTATTGAACTGGGGTCTTCATGTAGTTTTTGAATGATATTGCATACCTTTTGATCTTGATTCTATTCTATCCTTGTTTCTTCCACCCAATCTAATTCCGAACTAGAAATAGCACATAGTGAACCTTCTGTTTCTTCTTCTTTCTTCGAAAGGGAATCTGCCACCACATTATGTTTTCATTTTTTGTATATAATTTCAAATTCATAACCCAACATATTTGTAACCCATTTTTGTTTCTCTTTTGAATATAATTGTTTCTCCAAAAAGTACTTCAACCTGTCATGATCTGTTTTTACCTTGAAGTGTATTCCTATTAGGTAGGGGTGCCATTTATGAACTGCGTGTAGTATTGCCAACATTTATTTTTCATAAATGGGTTTTACTAAGTTTTTTTCCTTTAAGTTGTCTTCTTTCAAAGGCAAGGGGCCTTCCTTCCTGCATTAAAACTGCACCAATTCCATGGTCTAAGGAATCACAATCCACAATAAATATTTTTATGAAGTCAAGTGTGGTCAAGAAGGGAGTTGTACAGATAGGCTCTTTAAGTTTTTCAAAATATTTGGTTCCTTCTTCTGTCCAAAAAAATACTTCCTTCTTTAATAATGTTGTTAGAGGTGTTTCTATTTGACCATAGTTGTAATATCCCTAGGCCGAACCCAATTGTAAATGTAAATACAAATGTACGTAAGCTAGTGAGTTGTTTGACATCATTTTTGTATGCACCTTTCATGGCATAGTGCACGTAGGAATTGCGCACTAAAATGATGAAGTGTGCACATTCCAGGATACCATGCACAACAACTTAACTGTGAGCGATTTTCAAGCCAGGGAGCCTTTGTGTATATGTTGTGTTGTATAGGCTAGTGAGCCAATTTTGTGATGATTAGGCTAGAGAGCCTGGATGTTAAAGGCCAGAGAGCATATTTTGTATATGTCCTATAATTAATATAAAATACATTGTTGCGCGGAAACCGACCAAGATAAAATAGTATGGGGGACTAAACTCCACTAGATAGGGAAAGAGGGGGATAAAAGTTAAGAAAAAGGAGATAATCTAGGGATATTAAGCCAAAAAAAAATATTATATTAATATTTATTAAGTATAAAGTATGGAAAATTATTTTATCCTAAGTTCTAAGGTTGGGGACAAGTGGGCCAAAGTAGCTCCCAACACGAAAAGTGTCAAGTTGGGAACATGCATACATATAGTTTGGAATTAGTTCATTTTCCCATTCCTTCCATCATGCAGTCATCCATTCAATCATTCGACGATATTTCACTCACTCAGTCAGTTGCCATATGTGCCTTCCTGTCATTGTACCTGAACCAGTACTGTATCCGTACCCATACCTATTTGTGTAGCTAGTTAGCTTGGGAGTTGGACTAAAGAAGCAAGTTGTCAATCCCGTGGGATATTGAAAAGGTGAGTTGTTAGGCCCATGAGAAATCTCTCTTGGTGAGAGAATTGTTGGGAATTGATTTCCCAAAGGTGATAAAATATAGCTACAGAGCTCTGAGACTTCCTGTCCAACCTATTGCTAAAGCCTAGAAAGGAAGTGGGGCAGTCGAGGAATTGTTGAGCAAAGAAGGGGAACACTTCCTGGGCTGGGACAGACATGTGGGGAATGAGGGATTGTAGGTTGTTTGTTTGAGTTGGCACCTGTGACGGAGTCTTTTCCATTCTCTATAACACATCATCCTGGTTAGGAATCCCTTTACCCAGGTGGAGTTTAGTCCCATCTCGGGGGTTGCCCGCTGCTGAGAGTGATGAGCAGTGTGGTATAGGGTTGGGAGGTTTGTGGAAGGTCTGCACACGATTGGTGATATTATTACCAAGATAAGTGTCAATTTTGTGATAAATTTACTTGTTGCATTATTATTTACATGTTTATTTTTATGGTTTTATCCTATGTGTTCTTATAACTATCTTTATATTTATGCGTATTGCTTATATATGTTGCATGTATATGTTTACTATTATTTCAATATGAATCCATGCATTTACAGAATGTATTTGTCTGTTTACATTTTATATATAAAGTTTTTCAAGAGATCTATGTTTATATGTTTTAATTGCATGTAGTTCGAAAAATTTGTGTGGCATACCTTAGTTGGATGTTGGGTATGTTATAGTATGTTGAGTATAGAATAAAATCATTTTTTGGAGTAGCAGGGCCTGGCATGGGTGGTCGGGGATGTTACAATATGGTATCAGGGCTTTGTTTTTCAACACTGAGCCTAGATGGGCTGAACAAGTTGTGTTGAAGTGAAATTTCATAGAGGATTGATTTTGAAGTGGCCAAATTTCAAGTTACAGAGCATCCATGGTAAAAAGTAATAGCAATTGCATGGAATTGGGAAAAAGCCCCAATTTTTGTTGTTAAATTCATGAGAAATTTGAGAAATTCAACCAAGTGGTGAGATATTATTGATTTAATATCTGTTCTAGAAAGTTCGGACATGGAATTGGTCAAATTTGAAGTTACAGTGAAGCCATGACAAATGGAGCGATATTAATAATTAAAATTCTCAATTCGTGAATTGAGTTTGGGAAAAATTCATTCCAGAAATGTCAACCCACAGCGATTTCTTATTGCATAGGTTGAACTAGTGTTATCGGGGTGAAATTGAAAAAAATTCATAGTTGCGGAATGTCTATGGTAAATTGGGGAAAACGTTAGGAAAATACCCGAATTTCTGTAGCAGAATTCATGAGGACTTGATGCGCATAAAAACGAATGTGCGCAGGTGGGCGCACTAAAAATGCATGATGTGCAGTGAAAAGCTTGTGATATGTTAAATTCGACGTTGCGCAGAAAAATATTGACGTGGGAGTGCGTGCGCTGAAATTTGGTGTTGCGTGGAAAAATATTGGTGTGCAGGTGCACGCGCTAAAATTGGGCGCGCACGCTAAAATTAGGCGTTGCACGGAAAAATATTGGCATGCGGTTGCGCACACTTAAATTTGGCGTCGCACGGAGAAATAATGGCATCCGGGTGTGCACGCAAAATTTAGCATTGTGTGGTACAAATTGAGTGGTGCATGCGTAATACTTGCGCGCAGTGTGCATACGCATACTAAGGTGCACGTGGTGTGTGCAGTATTGGCAGAGCGCAGAGGAATGTTTTCGGTGTGCGCACAATCTGGGTATATGTTGTCATGCAATAGTTTAGTTAATGGTGTGCACAGAGTATTGGTCTGTGGTGGGGGCATACTAAAATTTGGTATGGTGCAGCGTGTAGACTGAAATTCGTGCACAATATTAGTACAGGGCACAAAAATGGCACGTGACACAAAAAAAAATTGCGTGCAACAGGTATTAGTGCAAGAACCAAAATTTTGTGCGGTAGATATTGGCGTGCGACACAAAAGTAGTGCACGCCAGTTATTGGCATGGATGATTTTAAGGATGGAAATCTATTTTAAAATGTAGAAACCTTGGCGAATCTTACTAATCCTTCATATTCCAACTATAAAATGTTTGGCGATATTTTTGTAAAAATATTCAAATTTCCAAGGATTTAATATAGTTTGTATATAATTTTGGCGATTTTTAAGGTAAAATAATTTTATCCTATAGAATTTGGGAGAATCATTTTTAGAATAGCAAAACTTATTTTGGGAAAAACCATGGAAAATTAGCCCATGAGCGAAATTTAGCCCCTAAAATCATCCCTGGTTATTGGCGCGACATAGAAGTGATGCATGGTAGTTATGGATGCGCGGGGCATTAATTACTTTGTGGTGGTGTTGCACATGCTAAATATGGGTGTACAGGTTGAAATATGTGTGCACAAAGTCATTTAGATGGTGAACAATAGTAGAAAACCAGTGAAGTTCTGCGACATTTTATACTGTTTGAACGTCATCTTTTTGTAACGCGTTTTTGAGGCCCTTAACAACATTTTTAGATACTCAAAAACCATGAGAATAGAATGCACCAAGGTACACTTTGTATTTGCAGCTCAAATAAAAGAGCTCGGAGAGATCTTTCTAAGGGTGTAAACCATTCATCAGACGAAGCTTTTATGAGAAAGTTACAGCACAAACAGTGGAGGGTAAATTTTAAAACCCAACTAACTTCAAAGAGCCATAACTTTTTTCTCCAGAATCAGATTGAGGCATAGGAGAAGAAAATGGAAATATATTTAACCATAGAAGATATTCCAAGAGTTGAATTAAATTTTTGGGCATGTTAAAAATGTTTAATATGGCAAAGAAGGTACATGTAGCATTCCAGACCAAAAACACAAATTGGCCTAAAACTTCAGGAGGTTGTAGCTAGCAGCCTAGAACCCAAAAAAGGTGAAACTTGGACAGACTATCAAAAATATGTATATGAAGAAACCCAATTGAGATCCTATGAAAAATCCAATGGAGTAGGTGTGAAAATGCATAATTACAGCACAGAATTGCACCAAGTTAAAGTGTGAACATAAAAATTACTGGGCAATTTTCAAATAACCATAACTTTCTTCTCAAGACTCGGAATTGAGCATAGAAGTAGGCGTTGGAAAATTATCAGACAATAAAATATAACTATTCTCCCAGAAAAATGATCTAGGCATTCAATGTTTTAGGAAATACGAAGAAAGAAATCTGATATATTATTGAACCAGAATGGTTCATATTTTTCATGAAATTGTTGAGTCAGTTAACCTAACAAAGTTTTGTAGGATGCACATTTTGCAGAGTTAACAACAACTAGAATGGATTAGGATCATCCCAAATTTCATAGGAATGGAAGATGCATAGGTAACTTACAACCAGGAAGATCAGAACAGAGCGATGGATGTCCATTTGGGCATTGAAGGAACAAACTCGAATGGACATGGAGAAGGAAGGTATGAAAACATCAATATGGTAGAGACCATTAAAAATTTGCAAAAGGATGTCCAAAGCCATAAAGCTGGTAATGAAAGGATTATGAGAGACAAGGAGAAGAAAGAGGAATTCAGCATGAAGTTAATGCAGATCTTGAACAGAATATAAAATAAATTGGATAAGGAGAGTGGCTCAAGAAAATATGGAATTCACAGGTCTCCTGATGAGAAAAGAAGAACTGGAAGTGTTATCAGACATCTTCATCACTCCCCGAGGCATTCCCATAAGAGATCACACAACATATCAATCACATCCCCTATCAGGAAGCATTAGAGTTCTGGGGTGGATGAGCTATGAGGAGAAATGAACAAAATCAAACCTCCTACATTTGATGGTGAGCACAAGAAGGATGAAGATATAGAGACATGGTTGTTGGGCATGAGAAATTATTTTCAATTGCATAATTATTCTTCTCATGCAAAAGGTAGAATTTCCATCTATAAACTCAATGGAAAGGCATCCATGTGGTGGGATCAGCTTGTGCAGTTGCAACACATTAAAGAGAAAGTGTTACTTGGAGGGAATTCAAGAAGTATCTTGAGAATAAATACTTGACTAAGAGATACTATGACAAGAAAATGAACTATTTATTTGAACTCAAGCTTGGGAGTATGACCATAGATGAATATGAAAGAAGGTTTTTAGAACTGTTGAAGTTTGTTTCTTTCATTAAGGATGAGACAGTTAAGATTCAGAGGTATTTGAGTGGATTTCCATCTTTCATCAGTGACAAAATACAATACGATGATCCCAAAACATTGGAGGAGATCATAAGGCAAGCTAAATTCCTATATGATCAGAAAAAAGCAAGGCCAACTTTTCAAAAAGCTTGGGAAGATAAAAATAAATTCAATATGGATCAGAGAAAGAAGGGGACTAAGCCACCATTCTTCAAAAATAATCGTCAGGGACAACCAACTTCTAGAGAACCCAAAACGACTGAGACAGGGGGTCAAAGGCCAAGGTAGGCACTTATTCAATGTTGGGGTTGTAAAGGAGATCATATATTCAGAGATTGTCCTCACAGAGGTGAAAAAGTGAGGATTGTTCACAATGTACATCAAGATGAAACAGTGGAGGACATGATCATAAATGTACCAAGGATCTATGCAGCCCTGGACAACAAGCAAGAAGAGTATTAGTCACATATGATTGAAGTGGAAGGTATGATCAACAACCAAACCATTGTTATTTTAATTGATTCAGGAGCTATTCATAGTTATATATATCCTAAGATGGTGGAATTTTTCATTTTCCAAGAAGCAAGCATGGAAAATAATGGTTGGTGTAGATGGCTACCGGAGCCAAAAGAAAATTTAATGAAATGGCTAAGTCATGTATTATGCACATGAATGGACTGAACACCAGGGCAGATTTGAATATCTTGCCTTTAGGTTCCTATGGTTGTCTAATTGGGATGGATTGGTTGGACCAACATCATGTCATCCTAGACTGTCATAAAAAGACATTAAATTGCTTGGATGAGGAAGGGAACCTAAGGAAAGTGCAGGGAATTCTTAGGGCAGTAACCATCAGAGAAATTTCTGAATTGAATAAATGTTATAGAAAAGGGTGTCAAATATTTGTATCTCATATGGAAGAGACACCTAAATATAAGGTGCCAAATTTGTAATATTATGCAGTCCTAGAATATTTTGAAGATGTGTTCAAGGAGGTACCAGGACTACCCCCAAAAAGAGATTTTGAATTCTCTATAAATTTAATGCCTCGAGCACCTCCAGTGTCAAAGACTCCTTACTGAATGAATACACCGTAATTTAAGGAGTTGCAAATGCAGCTTGAAGAACTTATGAAGAAGGGGTATATATGCCCAAGTGTGTCACCATGAAGTGCCACAGTCTTGTTCGTCAAGAAGAAAGATGGGAAATTAATATTGAGCATTGATTTCAGATAGTTAAATAAAGTGACTATAAAGAACAAGTATCATCTGCCAAGGATATATGACCTCTTTGATCAATTGAAGGATGCAAAGATATTTTCAAAGATAGATATCAGGTTAGGATGCCATTAGGTAAGGATTAAAGATGAAGATATCAGAAAGACCTCCTTCAGGAAAAGGTATGGTCATTATGAGTTCAAAGTGGTGCCATTTGGGTTGTCAAATGCACCAGTGGTTTTAATGCGCTTAATGAATGGTGTTTTCCGAGAATATTTAGACAAGTTTTTCATTGTCTTTTTGGATGACATCCTTATATATTCCAAGTTAGAAGAAGAGCGTGAGAATCATTTGGGGATGGTATTACATGTATTAAGGGAGCATCAGTTGCATGCCAAATTGAGCAAGTTCTCATTTTATCAGAAGCAAATTCATTATTTGGGACATATCATTTCAGAAGATGGGATAGCAGTGGATCCTGAGAAGATAGAAGCCATTAGAGAATGGTCAGCGCCAAAGAATGTTATAGGGTTCAGATGATTCATGGGCCTTGCAAGCTACTATAGGATATTTATTGAAGGATTCTCAAAGATTGCACACCCAATCACTTCCTTGCAAAAGAAGGGTGTGAATTTAGTGGTCATTGAATTGTGAAAAGAGTTTCCAACACTTGAAACAATTATTAACAAGTGCTCCAATACTAAGGATTGTAGACCCAAATGAATACTTCATTGTATGCATAGATTCATGTAAAGAAGGACTTGGTGGAGTCCTCAGTCAAAATGGGTTTGTTATATGTTATGAATCAAGGAATTTGATGGAGCATGAAAGACACTGTGCCACTCATGATTTGGACTTGGGAGCCATAATGCATGCCTTGAGGAAATGGAGACACTACCTCATAGGGAAAAGGTTTGAGCTGAAGACAGACCATAGTGGTCTGAAATATTTATTTGATCAGCCAACTCTAAATGCTAGGCAAAGTAGATGGTTAGAATTTCTTAGTGAATATGACTTTGATATAAAGCATATAAAGGGGAAAGAGAACAAAGTGGTTTATGCACTCATCATAAGAGTGCGTGAATTGCATGCTACATCCATTAGCATGTACCAATTAGATTTGAAAGACATACTTTTGGAGGCAACAAAATTAGATTTGCAATACAAGGAATTAGTGGCAAAATTACAGCAAGGTAATTTGCAGCAGAAAATTGAAGAATACAAGCTAGATAATGATGAAATTCGCATGTACAAGGGAAGAATTTATGTACCAAATTCCCAGGAATTGAAAATTTTGATATTGAGAGAAATGCATAATGTACCTTATGTTGGGCACCCAAGTTATCAGAAAACCATTTATGTTGTCAAAAGCTAATATTATTGGCGAGGCATGAAGAAAGAAGTTGTTGATTTTATTTCCAAATGTTTGCAATGTCAAAAGGTAAAGGTTGAACATAGACACCCAGCTGGTTTGCTACAGCCATTACCCATTCTTGAGTGGAAATGGGAAGTTGTAACAATGGATTTCATCACCAAACTTCTCAGAACAAACAAGCAACATGATTCTATCATGGTAGTGGTGGATAAGCTTACTAAAGCTACCCATTTTATTCCAGTAAAGCTCACTCACAAGGCAGCCAATATTGTTTATGTTTATATGAGAGAAATTGTTCGATTACATGGCATGCCCAAGATAATTGTGTCTAACAGAGATCCAAATTTTACCTCAAATATTTGGAAGGGATTATTTAATGGATTTGGAACAAATTTGAATTTTAGTATAGCTTATCATCCAGAATCAGATGGACAAATAGAGAGGGTGAATCAAGTGATTGAGGATATGTTAAGGATGTATGTGATGGATAAACTATCAAAATGGGAAGACTACCTACACTTAGTAGATTTTTCTTATAACAATGGCTACCAAACATCTCTAAAGATTAGCCTATTTGAGGCACTTTATGGCAGAAAGTGCAACACACCGGTAATATGGGATAACCCAGCAGATAGAGCAGTGGTTGTTCCAGATTTACTCAGGGAAATGGAGAAAATGTTGAAAATAAAACAAAATTTAAAGGCTTCCCAAGACAGGCAGAAAATTTATATTGATAAGGGAAGAACTCATGGGGAATTTAAAGTGGGGGACCATGTATTCTTGAAATTGAAGGCCAATACAAGTTCCCTGAAGTTGGGAAATTCTTTAAATTTGGAAGCTCGCTATTGTGGGTCATTTGAAATCTTAGAAACGATTGGTCTAGTAGCTTATATGATTGCATTTCTTGCATCTATGTCTGTTCATAATGTATTCCATGTGTCATTTCTCAAGAAATATATACCTGATATTAATCATGTTATTGATTAGAATGTGATTCAGGTGGAACAAGAAGGCACTTTCCAAGTGCATCTGGAATGCATTATGGATCGGAAAATCAAACAGATCTAGAATCGAGCCATAGGGCTTGTAAAGGTCCAATGGATCTGGTACGGTCCTAAGGATGCTACTTGGGAGCATGAAGATGTATTGCAGGAAGAATACCCATATATTTTTTAGGATTTTTAAAATCTCTGTTGTATATGTGTACATAATTCATTAAGACAGAGCGTAAATAAGGGGAGGGGATTGTAATATCCCTAGGCCGAACCCAATTGTAAATGTAAATACAAATGTACATAAGTTGGTGAGTTGTTTAACTAAAGTCCGCTAGTTAGGAAAAGGGGGGATAAAAGTTAAGAAAAATGGGCTAATCTATGGAGATTAAGCCAAAAAGGAATATTATATTAATATTTCTTAAGTATAAAGTATGGAAAATTATTTTATCCTAATTTCTAAGGTTGGGGACAAGTGGGACAAAGTATCTCCCAACATGACAAGTGTCAAGTTGGGAACATGCATACATATAGTTTGGACTTAGTTCATTTTCCCATTCCTTCCATCATTTGGTCATCCATTCAATCATTCAAGGATCTTTCACTCACTCAGTCAGTTTCCATCCGTACCTTCATGTCACTGTACCTGAACCAGTACCATCTCTATACCCATACATGTTTGTGTAGCTGGTTAGCTTGGGAGATGGAATAAAGAAGTGGGTTGTCAGGCCCATGGGATATTGAATAGGTGGGTTTTCAATCCCGTGAGAAATCTCTCTGGGTGAGAGAATTATTGGGAATTGATTTCCCAAAGGTGCTAAACTACAACTGCATGGCTCTAAGACTTCCTATCTAGCCTATTGTTGAAGCCCGAAAAGGAAGTGGGGCAGTCGAAGGATTTTTTAGAAGAGAAGGAGAACACTTCCTAGGGTGGGACAGGCATGTGGGGAATGAGGCATTGTAGGATGTTAGTTTGACTTGGAACCTATGAAAGTGTCTTTTCCATTGTCTATGACACATCATCCTGGTTAGGAATCCCTTTACCTGGGTGGAGTTTAGTCCCAGCTCGGGGTTGACCCACTGTTGAGAGTGATGAGTAGTGTGGTATAAGGATGGGAGGTTCATGTAAGGTCTGCACACAGCTGGTGATATTCTTACCAAGATAAGTGTCAATTGTGTAATAAATTTACATGTTGCATTATTATTTACGTGTTTATTTTTATGGGTTTATCCTATGTGTGCTTAATTGTCTTTATATTTATGGGTATTGCCTGTATATGCTACATGTATATGTTTATTGTTATTCCAGTATGAATCTGTGCATTTACAAAATGTATTTGTTTGTTTACATTTTATATATAAAGTTCCACAAGAGTTTTGTGTGTATATGTTCTAATTGCATGTAGTTCGAAAAATTTATGTGGCATAACTCAGTTGGATGTTGGGTATGTTACAGTATGTTGAGAAGAGAATAAAAGAGTTTTTTGGAGTAGTAGGGTCTGGCATGGGTGGTCGGGGATGTTACAATAGTTCTTGACAAACTTGTGGTAATATCCTGTCAATCCTAAGAATCCTCTAAGTTTCTTCAAGGTTTTGGGAATTGGTCATTCCCTTATAGATTTAATTATGTTAGGGTCCACTTTTACACCCTCATGAGATACAATATGTAAATGTGTTGACCTACACAGAATAGATCTAGCTAAACAATGATACACACATTTGCAGAGAGAATTGGAAAAAGAAGAAGAAGGAGAGAAAGAATGGAAAGAATTCTCATTAACCGTTGTGAATAATGAATAATTTACACATCATATACTCTGTATAACTCAATGACTTCGACTTGAGGTGAAAAAAGTTTCCATAGTGGTGGTATAGAGTGATCTGGACACACACCAGTAGTTACAGGAGTGAATTGCCACCTATTCTAGTCTCTTAGGCAGTTACGGGAGTGAACTGCCACCTAGTTGAGTTAACTAGTCAACTAGTCTTCAGTTAACTGACTGAACAGAAAGTAGTGAGGAGTTAATTCAAGGAATCAACGATAATGTGCCACTTTGATGATGATACCAAGGCAAGGTCGAATTAGCATGATTATGATCCCAATGTTGCATGGTGATGATCCCAATGCAACATCTAAACTCAACTCAACTAGTCAAACTGAAGTGTGAACTGAAAGAGAATATTCTCCAAGTGGAATATTCTCTCCTAAAATATAGGAGACTATA
>JASDQU010335687.1:0-12653 GCA_032191745.1 Picea mariana | reverse complement strand
GCTACTAGATGATCGAAGGAGGTCTTCTCCCTTACAGAGATAGTCTGTACATTCCAAATTGTGATGACTTGAAGAGGTTCATTATGGATGAACTACATAAAAGACCATACACTAGTCACCTAGGATACCAAAAAATGATCACTGCCACCCGGAAAAATTTTTATTGGCCTGGATTGAAGAAAGACATAGCCAAATATTTGGCCCAATGCATAGAATGCCAATAGGTTAAAGTAGAACATCGACACCTAGCAGGACTATTACACCCTTTACCCATCTCATAATGGAAATGGGAAACCATCTCCATGAATTTTATCGTTGGATTTCCGACATCAACTAAGCAGAATGATGCCATTATGGTAGTGGTGGATAAAATGAGAAATTCTGCTCATTTCATCCCCGTCAAATCAACCTGCAAGGCGATAGATATCACCCAGATATTCATGAAAGGGGTATTCAAACTGAACGATATGCCGAAAGAGATAGTGTCTGACAGAGACACAAAGTTTACTTCCAATTTTTGGAAATCACCGATGGCTGGATTGGAGACCAAATTGTTGTTTAGCACTGCCTATCAAACTCAAACCAATGGATAGACAGAAAGAGTGAATCAAATATTAGAGGATATGTTAAGGATGCATGTAATGCATCAACCCAGGAAATGGGAAGACTACCTTCCATTGGTAGAATTCACCTACAACAATGGCTACCAAGCATCCTTAAAGATGAGTCCCTTTGAGGTCCTCTATGGTAGGCCATGTAATAATCCAATCAGCTGGAGTAATCCTATAAATAGGATTTATTTTGGACCTGATAGGCTGAGAGAAATGGAAGAGCAAGTGACTCAGATAAAACAAAATCTTAAGGTCGCTCAGAACCAATAGAAAAGTTATGCTGATCAAAAGAAAAGAGTTCAAATTGGGAGACCATGTATATCTCAGAATTAAGCCCAGAAGGAGTTCCCTGAAAATGGGAGATTATGCCAAGTTGGAACCCTGGTATTGTGGACCCTTTGAGATTCTAGATAGAGTGGGACCTGTAGCCTATCAACTAGCACTTCCTCCCATAGTAAAATCACATAATGTTTTTCATGTTTCATTACTGAAGAAATATGTACATGATGCTAATCATATAATTGATTGGTCTGTGATCCAGGTGGAACCGGAGGGATAATTTCTACCAAAACCCCAATGCATATTGGACAGAAAGGAAACCCCACTCTGGAACCAAACCATTGCATAGGTCAAGGTGTAGTGGAAACATTTTGGCCCAGATGAGGCTACATGGGAAATGGAGGATGCCATGAGACAAGCATATCTGATTTTTTTTACTTCTGTACATACAATTCATGTTAAAATATAAGAACATCAAGGATGATGTTCCTTTTAAGGGGGAGGGAATTGTAACACCCTGTTTCCCCCAATTTGTAAAAATAACTGGACTGGCCAAGAACTATGGCAAACTCATGAATGTGAATATGTGATGTAAATGAACTTTGAGAAAAAGGTCAATAAATGTGAATAGCATTATGAATTTTATTACAGGACTACTGAGAGGGGATGTGCAGAAAAAGAGACCATGATGGCGATGGAAGGCACCTGGAAAGGTGGTGTTAACTTCCATCAAGAATTAATACCGCATTTGGACTCCACTAGCCTGGAGAAACAAAAGCGGCTCGCTGGCCCCGAATTAAATTTCTCATAGGATGGTAGGTAGATGGGCTTAATGAGGGATGGGAGGTGAAACGCCCATCCGTAGAGCCATCATGACTGACCAGTGCGAGGGAAATCACGCCACAGGCAACCTCGCAAGAGGATAAGGCGTGGGGTAGAAGCTGTTTGGGGGGAACGCGAGGGGAGAACTCTAGCATTATGCATAGTGAGTGATAGTAGAGAGGAAGGAGAGTAACCTTTTCTCCTGGTCACTGGTAGACAGAGACGCAGTCACACAGCATCGTGGTCTCAGCTTGGGGGTGGCTAGTGGTAAATCCACTAGGAGTCACTAAGCCTATGGTTGGGTGGAAATGAACACCCCTCTCAGCAGTTTCATAACCCCTGGCATTATTTATGATAAGTGTTTTTCCTCTGGCATATTGAAACATATATATATATATATATATATATATATATATATATATATATGTTTATTCTGATGATTATACCCATAAGCTATGAAACTGTGAATGAATTCATTGTAAGAATGTTTGTAGGATGTTTTGATCAGTACTAGTAGTTCTATATTTGTATGGAAGAGATTATATATGGCGTATGTCCTCATGAATTGTTATTTACATGCATACTAATCTAATTTAGACTTCATGTCTGGTTCTTGGGTGGACGATACCCTTATCTGCCTTAGATAGTACCCTGAGTGCATCTCCCCATAGAGATACTTTCCTTGAAAATCCCATCAAGAACCTGGAAGGTAAATGTGAAGGTGTAAAGCCTTAGTAACCCTACATGAGGAGAAACAATCCTCTTGGAAACCTGAGATGGCACCATAAGGATGGAATATTGAATCGACAGATGAGATTCTGTTGGGAGATCTGTGGTCACTCACGGCCATCAGATCGAAAGGAGAACATGGAGTGTTAAGTGCCTTAACCTTGATAGGTGGTGATTGACGAACGAGATTTTGTCGGGGAATCTGCGGTCACCCATGACCGTCAAATTAGTAGGAGAAAGTAGGGCATCAAATGCCTTACCACTTTGTTTTCCTATGTCTTCATGGGTAGCGAAGAGTTTAGGATCGTAGATCTCCAAGGTCCATGAGAGTATCCAGACCGTGAATCTTTCCATGTTGAGGAAGTCATGGGAAAGCCTACAAGTTAGAAATTTTTCTGAGCCATCGGATCTCGGCTAAAAAACCTGACAGTCGTTGGATCTGTCAGGAGTTACCTGAGGTCTAAGACCCTAGTGTATAGGGGCAGAAAAACCCTGGAATAGATATAAGTCATACGATTAACGGAGGCCATGTTTCAAGAGATCACCCGTTTCAGGAAATCGGGAGTCTTGTTGACAAGATATCGGGACTTTCCATTATGGAAATCCTGGGATGCATCTGGGCCATCTGATTGACGGAGGCCATGTGTCATAATATCTCCCATTTCGAGAAATCACAAATCATGGAATCGGGATTTCTATTGAAAAGAGTTCGAGATTTTCCAAGGTGAAAACCCCGGGATAGATCTGAGCCATCCGGTTGACGGAGGCCATGCATCGTGAGATATCCCATTTCAGGAAATTGGGAATTGTGAGATCGAGAGTCCTGGTGACAAGGGATCAGGACTTTCCATGGTGGAAACCTCGGAGCAGTTGTGGACCATCTTATTTAAGGAGGTGACGTGTTGAGAGATTACCTGTTTCAGGAAATCGGGGATTGGGGATTCGGGAGTTCCGCTGACAAAAACTTGGGCTCTTTCCTTGACAAATCCCAACCCATAATGACAATATGATAGCATGTGGCTAAGTCCTGATGAACAGACAAGATTCCTTCGGGAAATCTTAGGGTCCATAATGACTACCTAGATCTACGACTGAGGATGCATTCCAGAGCCCCCTCACCATTCTACCTTTAATGGGGGGGGGGGGTCCGGAATAGTGTGGCATGTGAGGTGGTTCCCCCTTCCGTTATGTCAACTACCATGTCACATTTACCTCTCTGCCTCTTGTATTCCACTTAACCGAGCAACGGGGCCATTTCTCATTGGTTGTTCACTAGCCCTGTCGGGGTTCGGCGGTTGCCAAGTCAAATGACTCGACATCACTGTAGCGTTGAGGCATGAAGTATGAAAGAGGTACTGCATTTATTCATACTATGATCATGACCCGCGACCATAGGGGAGTAGTGAGAGAGAAAGAGCTAGCTCATTCTAGGCCTCTGTGGGTAATTTGGGGGTTTTGATTCGACGGAAAAACCAGAAAAATCCGATTTAGGTAGTGGGTATGTGACACGCATCCATCCTTGCGTCACCAACTCTTGTGAGGGAATCCAACCATGACCCATTTCTTAGGTCAAAAATATAAATTTCACACTTTGACCGAGGTACTTAGTGGCCAAACATAGGACATCCACCTAGGTGGCGATTGTTGGCTACAATCGCACCTTGAACATATTTTGTGTGGCTATTGGGAAATATCGCCATCTCTTTTGAGATATGCACCCTCTACCCCTCATTATAATTGATTACTTCAACCTTCACTAGTTCCTCTTTTGGTGGCTTCAAACCCCACTGTTGAATGCTATTGGAATGCTCAGTGCTAAATTGAGAGGAAGGATGATAGGTCTTTTAGGACATGAGCATTTTTTTTATTGTTTCCCCATGCGAAAAAAATCCACCTATCCACATGCTTGTGTATTTATAGTTGATTTATGTATGACGTTCATTTGATTAAATGCAATTGTGAGTTATACTATTTTGTGAAGGTCAAAAGATCTTCTTCATTTATTTCTCTCTTGTCCCCATTTGCACACATTCACTTTTCTAGTCAAAACCATAGGGGAACCACAAAATCCATGTCGTTCTAGATGCTTGCAGAATCTCCCTCCTATTATAGGAGGAGTCCCTAGTATCACCAACTCACCAGCTCAACCATCTCACACCCTTGTGAGTGCTACTATTTTGGTATCAACGTTACTTGGTTCCACTTTTCTTGGGTCAAATACCCAAGGCCATCCATCTGTTAGCTCTCCTTCAAAAGGAGGCAGGGGTCAAACTTCTTCTCAAGGAATAAGTACAAACCCACCCAATCCCCCTCAATGGACAGGTCCATTACCTACACATACAATGGCTAGAACTAATCCTCTACTAAATCTCCCTATGCCATACTTGGCATCCCTCAAAATTCTTGATTTAACCAAACTCACAAATGATCCCATTTTCCATGATGCCACTTGACCCAATATGCCTACAAAATTGCCTTCAGATATTCCAAAGTTTGAAGGAAATATAGGGGAAGATCCCACCAACCATGTTATGAACTTCCACTTATGGTGATCTTCAAACAACATCATGGATGATTCCATCTATGTAAGGTTGTTTCAACAAACTCTCACTGGTTCCTCAACCAAATGGTATGTGGACGAAAAATCAGGGTCCCATGTGACCTTTGAATCATTGGCCAAGGCCTTTTTTTCCTTTTTGCAACTACCAGTTCATCATGATATTATCTTAGAAATTCTCTTCAAGTTTAAACAAACCACCATTATCCATATCACCGACCACATCTATGAATGGCGTCGATGATGTAGTTTGTGTAAAGCAAAAACCACCAAAGAAAAATGCCTCGATTGGTTTCTTCAATCCAAATTAGAATCCACTTTTCCTCAATTAGAAGAGGAATCCATCAGCAAGGCCCAACATTTTGACCTCATATATTCCCAGTCAGGTTACTTGTACACATTATTTCTTGATGCACCAAGACCCATACCATTTGGCTAGGACAAACCTGGGATGTTCCATGTTGCAGATGGGTTGATTGGTTCTATGACACACTACAACCCTTACAACACCTATCACCTACTTATGGTGCAAATCAGTATCCAAAACCATATGGAGGGATGTCTTATTACCCTCCTCCCACTCACAAACATTCATATCCTATTGTTCCCCATCACCCATTTGGGGGACCCCCACCAGTACCCCAAATGCATCCAGTCTCTCAGTGAAGTGTGGGTCCACCCCCAACTCCCACATATGACCCTAAAAGTGGTGGAAGTAACTTAGCTTCCTATATTCCATACAGATCATATCCATAAAAAAATACATATTTTCCATTTCCTGGCCCTCCCCAACTGGTTTCTCCTCCACCAGGACAACCACATGTCGATGTTAACTTTGTTCAACCCTCTCCCATTCAATAGGTTAATGATTTTGAATAGTTGAATATGGAAAATACACCCCATCAATCGAAGAATTCCAATAAGAAAGGAAAAAATGGAAACAACAACAGCCCGGGACCATGAGGAAATAACCCCCAACAAAGTCATCCCGCTATGGGAAACCAAAATAAAGGAAACCAAAACCCCCAAGGGGGAAACAATAACAATCAACCATGACAAGGGAAGAACAATAACCTCAGAACTAACTTCCCTTGCATTCTATGTGGCGAGTATGGACATTATACTCACCATTGCCCCCAAATTTTGGATTACAAATGGATGAAAGCATCCATGAACACACAAAACCCTCTGGAACCACCTACCCCCTAGTAGGCCCCACAACATTACTTGCAACCACCCCATCCGACTATTTTTCGAAACCCCATTCCACGCCAAGTTTTGATGAATACCCAACATGAGTTAAACTATTCTCCACCACAAATGGGGAAATATTAAAACCTAGGTCCCTATCAACTTGGAAATCTGACCGATCACAATATCCTCCTTGCCAGTGAAGAAGATATTCTTCTACAAACACACAGTCGACAATATGGCCTACCTTTTGAATATACCCCAAAAACCTCAGAAGAAGCTCCCTCTACACCCAGACAACCATTGATGATTCCCCACCCTAACACTAAACCAAACCCCCATGTACCCCACATGCCTTTATGACGAAATGTACATAACCCTCAGGCTAGGGCAATCCATAATTTAATTCTAGTCAATGACTTAACACAGTCTCCTGCAGCCATGTCTGTATTGGAGGTCCTCCAAAACTTTCCATCTCAGTGGAAATTCTTTCTTTCCACCTTGGGGGTAGTCGACCCAGTTGATGCTAGACTCATCACCTTTGATCTAGATAGTGGAAAACCACACCTCCTCTCCCTGGTATATTTTCAGATACTAGTTAATATCTGGAACATCACATTTCATCGGTGAATCATCGTTGAAGGTGCATCCACATGCATCATTTCCAAAGTAGTATGGTAGAAACCCGGCTCACCTGAGCTAGTACCATCCATCATCACCCTAAGAGATTATGACGGTCAACCATCATCCCCTGAAGGGATCTTCCAAAATGTGCCTGTAGAACTTGGGGGGAAAACCATCCTAATTGACATTGAAGTTATCGACGCCCCACTTGACTACAATATATTTTTCGGACATAGCTACATGTATGCGATGAAGGTGGTAGCCTCTTCTTTTTTTCATACGATGATGTTCCCCCATGATGGGAAAATCGTCACCATTTACCAACTTACACATTACAAGCCTAACCATTCCTCCAACATTGATAACATCCTCCCTCTTGTCTGCACCAAATTAGATGCTTTTTCAGTCATCGACATTGGTCCTGGAGTATTCAAGGACCCATCCTTGTTGGGGGAATATCATGGAGCACCACCTCTCCTACACCCTTCTATTTCATCACAAGTGTGTGTTGTGTCTTCTAATAGAATAGATATTAGAGAAACTACTCCTCTCATCGAGGCCCCTCCTGACATCAAAATTCCACCAGTCAAAGAACTATTACCTCAGGAATTCCCTAAAAATCCCACTACACCACTTGACCTAGATTCCCCTCCCCCTCCAAGGTAAAATCCCAGTTTGGGAGACATTACCCAAATTCCCTTTTTCTACCCTCCACCTGGAGTCCAATCATTCTAGGTAGCTTCTAATCTCACCGTTCCCAACATGGTTCTCTCAATCCATGTATGGTATCTCCATCCACCTATTATGGTTACTACACCATCTCTCCCTCCTTAGACAGAGAGATTACCGATGCAGATCCTAATACACACTCCTGCCACACCACCTCCACTCCCAACTAGTGGAAACACTACCAACACTGGGGGAAGAAGAAGGATGAATGACCCCATAGCTTCACTCCCTCATCGAGCTCAACCTCCTTGCACATTATGAGAAAGATAAGGACACCCCACTCACAAATGTCCTACTCTTCTTGAGTTACACAATCTTATCCAACTCCCTAAAGCAACCCCATTTCTTGCTACTCCACCAAGTACATCCACTGCTACTAAGGAGTCCTCAACCACATGCAATAAAGGGTTATGAACCAAATTCTCTTGTGCCATATGCTTAGAATATGGCCATTACACTCATCATTTCCCATCTCTACCTCAATTCTGCCAAACAATAGCCATAGTACGACACACATCTCGTCTAGAGCCCTCTCAACCACCCCCCATGGAGGCTCACATTACTGACATTTGGTATATTTCTTTGTCAATACCCGAGCGAATGAGGTACCATCCACAGTATCGTTACATTGGGTTCATGTCTAGTGAGTCATCACACACCGCACATGATATTCCTTTTATGTCCTCACCACTTGAGGACAATAACACTTACCCATTGACAGTTCTCCTTGCCACCTCCTAGGATCCCCTGTATTCTCACATTTTCCACTGCGATGAAGATATCCTAGAGGAACTCACTACCCCTGAGTACCCATGGAATGTTCTCCATCATCGAGAACTTTTTATTTCACAAGAGGCCTTTCACCCTCCTACCCAAGCCTCCCTGTGTGCAATCGAAACCAAGGATTTTAATCCTTCACGACATATTGACTAGTTCAATAACCCTATCCCTATCCCTGATGCTTTTGAATAAAGAAACATGGCCAACATCTCCGACACCATAAAAATTGACATTTCCATTAAACCTGACATCATAGAATAAATCACCATTAGCATTGCATGCTCCCCTCAAGAAATCGTTGCTTATAAATCTCTCTTTCAAGAATACAGGGACATTTTTTACTAGTCATATACAAAGATTCCTAGCCTTGATCCTTCTATAGTTGAACATCGAATCGACACCTGGCCAGATATCACCCCCATTCATCAAAATCAACACCCCCTCCACCCATCCAAAGATGTAGCTATCAAAGCAGAAATTGACAATTTACATGTTGTCGGGTTCATTTACCCCATTGCATACACTTCGTGGGTCTCCAACCCCATTCATGTTAACAAAAAATAGGTAACTATTTGAGTCTACATCAACTTTCATGACCTCAACCACGCTTGTCCCAAAGACAACTTCCCAACCCATTTCATCGATGAAATAATCAATGATTGTGTCGACCATGAGGCACTATCCTTTATGGATGGGTTCTCCGGATACAATCAAATTCAAATCCACCCAGCAAATCAGTACAAAACCTCTTTTATAACCCCTTCGGGTACCTTTTCTTATCATGTCATTCCTTTTGGACTCAAAAATTCTGGTGCTACGTTTAAATGGGCCATGACCTATGTTTTTCATGATCTCTCTTGCATCATCCTCTCTTATTTGGATGACCTCACAGATTAATCCAAAAAGAGAACCCAACATTTAGACGACTTACACATTGTTTTCCAATGATGTCACCAATACAATATCTTCTTGAACCCCCTCAAGTGTGTATTTTGCGTCACTGTCGGGCACCTCCTTGGGTTCATTGTCTCCAAACATGGCATCATTTTGGATCCCCTCAAGGTCTAAGCTATCATAGAAATTCCACCACCTAGTCATTTATGCCAACTACAGAGCCTACAAGGCAAATCCAACTTTTTACATCACTTTTTCCTCGACTACACTACTCACGCACATGGTTTCCTCTCCCTACTATGACATAATATCCCATTTAGATGGGACAAACATAATCAAGCAACTTTTGATGATTTAAAATCTACTATATCCAATAACCCTTTAATTAGTCCCCTAGACTATGATCGTGATTACATCCTCTACTTATCAGACTCTATTGTTTCAGTAGAAGGAGTCCTCTTCCAATTAGGGGATGACGGGTGTGAACATGTGATTTACTACATCAGTAAAAAACTTTCAGGACCACCCCCTGAAGTATAATCATGATGAGAAAATCACATTAGCAGTTGTCCTCGTAGTCCAAAACTTCCACATTACATTCTACTTCGAACCACAAAGGTTATAGCAGATTCCAACCCCATGTAGTACTTTATTAGTCAACGACAGATTAATGGAAAATTTTCTTGATGGATCATTATCCTCCAAGAATATTATCTAGATTTCTCTACTCCAAAAATCATGAAGATCTCTTCCTCGCTGAACTCATTATGACTTTCCCCTCGGACACCAAAGCTTCCCCCATCAATGAGGATTTCTCTGATGAACATCTCTTCTTCATCCCCTAGGATGACCCCTCGTATGATGACCTCCTCTTCTACCTTCATACACATAATTTTTGGCTCATCTCTCTTGAGATGATCATCGATGCATTTTCCATCAGGCTCCCCGATACCTCCTTATCAGAGACATTCTCTATCGATGTGGGGTTGACACCATCCTTCCATGATGTCTTACCATGTACGAAGCTGACAGAGTCTTGAATGATTTCCACAGTGGCGCTTGTGGTGGTCACCTCTCAGGTATGTCCACCATCAAAAAAATCATTCAATCGGGGTACTTCTAGCCCACTTTGTTTCATTACTTCATCCACGTTGTCAAGTGATGCAACAAATTCCATCTTTATGAAAACAAAGCATGATCTCCACCAACTCTTCTACTCCCAATCATCACAGCCGACCCCTTCTATAAATGGGGCATCGACTTCATTACTTTCCATCCTCCATCTATTAATGGACACAAGTACATTGTCGTGGAATTGGATTACTTCACCAAATGAGCCAAATCCATGCCCACATTTAACAACACCGCTGACACAACAACACATTTTTTGTTCAACCACATCATCATTTGGTTCAGATTCCCATGATAGTTAGTTTTCGATCATGGTAAACACTTTGAGGAAAAAGTATTTGCAAAACTCTCCTCAAATTTAGGCTTCGTCCATGAGTTTTCCTCCCCATACTAACCTCAGTCCAATGGACAGGTTGAGGTTGTCAACAAAGTCCTCAAAACCATGCTACAATGTATCGCCAACAAACATAATAACAAGTGGAATCATATGTTGTTTTCTGCATTATGGGATTATCACACGGCAGTCAAAACTGCCACCAGTTTTACACCGTTCCACCTCTTCCATGGGATTGAAACCACCCTCCCTCTCAAGTTCAAAATCCCCACATTACGCACCACAATAGAGTTCTTACTTGAAACTTCTCCAATGGAGCAGTGCCTCTTGACCTTAGAGTCACTTAATGAAGACCATGGATATTCATTACAACACAATGAGGCAGCTAAAAAATGGTCCAAAGCCACCTTCGATCACCATGTCAACATTTTCTCATTCAATGAAGGTGATCTTGTGTTAGCCTATCATATCTCCGACAACACTCTCAACCATGGGAAATTTGAGTCATTATGGCATGGACCCATCATCTTCCAACATTGCCTCACTAAATTTGCCTACATATTGGCCTCTCCAGAAGGCTACCCTCTCAAAGAGCCCGTCAATGGGCTGTACTTAAAGAAGTTTTATGCCTAAGCGTAGCCCCCCTACCTTAGGTTTCTCTTTGTACACATTTGTAGATTTTTTAGTCTTCTTTACTGCCATCACTCCTCATGTTAGATCTATCATCCATTTTATTGACAATTGCATCATCCATCAACCTACCACATTAGTTACGCCGACGGTGCTAGCCACTGGACCCAAAATCTCGCTTTGGCCACTTGGGCCATCTATACCCCATCATATATCCTACTCCATTCAAGTGTCATATGTTTGGGCTCGGCCACCAATAACCAAGTTGAATATGATGTCATCATTGGTCTCCTCACTGAGGCCAGTCACCGCCACATTCATCACCTTAGCATTCTATTAGATTCCCAACTTGTCGTCCTGCAACTCAACAATGTATATCATGTTCATGATCCTTTCCTCTTTCGCAAATACCTGCAATTTAGAATCCTATCTGAAAACTTTGACTCCATCACATTTACACATATTTCAAGAAACCTCAATCAAGTAGAAGATCACATGGATAACCTAGTATTAGATTGGAATTTATCACATTAAACAACATCATATACATAGAATTATACATTTGTCAAAACACATAGCAATAGACATCATACATCATAAAACCATTAAGCATAAATACATGAGTGATCAAAATATATCCATCATATATATATATCATCGAGGTCATAAAATGTTTTACAAAACAATTGATATACAATTTCCCATAGGCTCATGAGTCCCATCACAAAAAAATAGATAAATTCACAATGTGCAAGATGATAGGACCATTAACATGTCTCTCGTTTCTCCCAGATCGGTAGCCTCACACTCCCGTAATATACAAACATCCTCACAACTCTATTGTCATCTCAACAATAGTGACAGGTACAAATGAGGTGGTATTTTGGGCTGACCATCCATATATAGCCCCTTTTCCCCAACTTCCACATTTTGTTACAGGAGCCCAAAGCATCCATTTTTTGATCTTTTCTCAGCCACAAGATTCTGATCCATCCATATACACATTCACATTCTTTGGTTGATCATCTGCACTTTTCCTTGGAGGAGAATTTTTTTCACACCACGTTCAGGTACTTATTTAGCAAGCTCAGAGCCCCTTCAGGTATATGTACAACACTGACATGTAGTTACTCCCTCTGTTACTAATTGCATATCCCAGTCACGTCCTCTGGAATTTACCTTTAGGTTCCCTACACTTGGATCTACAGTATCTTAACCTATGCCATATTTTGGTACTATCATCCGATATCACTCTCCCCCACATGAGTCGTCCCATTCATAGTTCCCCTTGGCAACTTGAAACTCATGCTGATTTCACCCCACTAGGTTTTGGAGTCCTGAT
>JASDQU010335685.1:918-12653 GCA_032191745.1 Picea mariana | reverse complement strand
GGGGGGGGGGGGCGTTTCCTGCAACATAGTAGAGAATATAATGCTTGATCTCAATGTACCTCAGTCTGTCATGGAACATTGGTTTTCTCTGAAGGGTTCATATAGCTCTGATCATTACAATATATCATGGTCGAGTTCAACACTTCTGTTTCTTGCTAGCTCATGACATCGTGGCAAAGCTCAAACTGAAACATATCCAAGTAACACTTCTTTTGTTATCGTGAGAGTTTGCCATGGATTAGCAATCCATCATCTCGGACTTCTGAGTAACTATTCTGACACACTATCTTCGTTATAGAAAGTTTTCACCATGCTTCTGCTCTATATGAGATACTCTGCATCAGGTTGTTTGAATCCATACAAGGTCTTCTTATATCTGCATACATGGGTCTCTTTCTGGTATAAGCTTCTTTTTCACTTGCTTTATTTGGGAAGAATAGTCTTTTACATGTAAATTCCAATCCATGGATATTGGTGAGCTGTCGTTATAGTTTTTCTCCCTCCTTCTGGAAAAACCTCTGAATCTCGCAATGCTTCCATTCACAAGTCTTTTTCACATTTTCTTACATACACTGTTCTTTATCATAACTTCCATTTCTTCTGCTTGATTGCTTTTAGTGGGTTCAAATCAAGTTGGTAGTCTTGTGATTCTTGGTATAACAACTGGTTGTTCTATATTTTCTTTCTTTCTTGGAATCTTCATGTTCTTCCACATGTTTCTTGTTAGCTCTTGGGTCCATGGAGTCTTCTATAGATTCCATGCCTCGAAGATTCCAACTTCTTCCTTTTATCATAGGATCATGGATATAGATGGACAACTAAGGATACTTTAAGGCTTCTTTTCGAAGAAGACTTCTTTTGAACACGTGCTGCTTATCATGATTGCTACTTTCAATGGGAACATGGACATATACTGCATAATCCTCAATGGATCATATCGTTTAGGATTAGCTCCCTCCTAATCTTTGTTTCATGTATGAATGCATGCTCTTCTTTTTAGAATTCTATAATCAGCTCCCTCTATCTAAGAGAGTCCATGCTTCCGTCTGCATCCTTATTGCCTTCTGCAAAGTGTCACAAGTCTTTTTCTAATTTCCTCTTGATTGCTGCCTTCTTCTGGGTCTCTTCAAGTTTGATTTTGATTTCGGCTTATCTGGCAATTGTTACTTATATAATAGCTTCCACAGGACTTGTTACCAAGCATTGTCAACATACTTCATCTTTTCAGATACATTACTTGACTAGTAATCATCGTAATAGTAATCCTTATCTTGTTATTCATCCATAGGTGTTGTTTCACTGGCCATCTTATCTTCGAAGAGATAGATATACATGAACTATGTAAACATGGTATGTACAAGGACTATGTTACAGAAGAATATTGTTACCTTGACTAGAAGAAGAAATTTGCTTCATCTTGTTTGACTTTCTTTGAGGGTTCCTTTTCTTCGGCAACTGTTGCTTCGTGTGTTTCCTTTCTTTTCTTTAACTCAGGACAATGATTCTTGTAGTGACCATATTTTCGATAGTTGAAGCATTGTATTTTTGACATATCCTTCTCTTGATTTGGTTTCTTCCTTGAGTCAAACTTCTTCTTATTCCCGAATTTCTTGAACTTTGTTGTGTAGGCTTGATCATCATCTTTCCTTTGGAATTTCTCTTTTGCGCTAATCCTTGATTCTTCTTGTGCACAACAAGTCCAAAGTTCTTCAAGTGGGATACTCCTTTCTTGTGTTCATGCTTGCGGCAAATGCATCCCATGTCATGGGAATGCCATTGAGTACTATATTTACCAGTTCCTTTTCTGAAATGATTTCTTCAATAGCTTGCAGTTGATCTCTTAACTGAGAGATTCTCACAGGGTATGATGTTATGTTGTCATCATCATTCATTTTCATGTCACGAAGCTCAATCTTCAGACTCATTACTTGTCCAATGTTTCTGATTGAGAAGAGGTTAGTTAGGGCATCGTACATCTTCTTTGATGAGTCAAGATGAGAGATGTAGGGTATCGAGTGGTCTTTTACAGAGTCCACTATGATACTCATGGCATTGATGTCATTGTCCTTAAACTTCTCCATAATTGCAACGTTTTGAGGTTCCTTCTCTTTTCCTTCTTCAAACTGTGGTTCGACGATCTTTCCTTTCACGATATCCAAGACTTTATTCTTGGCAAGGATGAGGTCAATCCTTGTCTTCCATGCTCTGAAGTTAGAAGCCCCTTCTAACTTGTTTTTGACTTCATAGAGTAAGTCATGACTGCTTGGACTTGGTCAACCTTTGACTTTGACCAAAAACTCAAACTTGACGTCTTAGCTTGCTGAGAGTACCAGGAGGTGCGCTAGGTTAGGGTGCACTAGGCTATCCAGAAATTAGGTCAATCTCTTCACTTAAGGTGCCTCAACAAGAGGGTTAGGGTTTCATTGCTGTAGCAAAAACTTTGACTGCAACTGCAATTGTAACTGTAACTGAGCAAATCCTCCCATTCTATCATCCAACGATTAGACTGTTCGAAGATAGTGTGGGCACATAACCTGTTAGAAAAATAGGTGTGCTCATTTAATCATAGACAATATAGCAATATTGTCACCCAACCATAGGCCGAAGCCACCCCCGAGCACCTTAACCTTGATAGAGAATAATTTTGGAAGCAAACCCTAGGCCTAATAGCCAATCAATGTAGCGTACCTCTCTTCAGAGCTAGCGCACAAGGCAGAAAGTCCAATCCATAACCAAGAGAAAGTCCAAGCCTAAAACCGAAAAATACAAGTTGCAGTAGCTGCAACTGCAACTACTCTACAGACTTGCGCACTTACTAAATTTCTGCAGTGCGTACTAGATTTCTGCAGTTGCAAGCTGTGTGTGTACAAATGAGCTTTGGCATCCTGTTTTATACTGCTCTTTCTTAGCTGTCTGGGCCGACTTCTCTTTTTGGAGGCTAAAGACTCAATATTAAATTATTTTCTTTAGCCGACTTGTCTTCTAGGGTTATATCCAATGCTTTAGGATTTCTTCTTGCTTCCCAGAATATTCTATTCTTGTCAGGGTTACACTTGGAGGTTAATACCTCCCGCAGCTACCATAATAAAAACAAAGACATGTAATATGCCTAAAAATATGTAATATAAATAAACCCAATTATATTAAACTCTAAAGGTCATGGTCATTTGTCGTGACCTGTCTCTTCAAGCTCTATATAAAGAGGTTAAGTTGGATGGGCATGTCAAAGTTTATGGCTTGTTATGTAAATTTGAGAAACAAATATACGACGGAGCCATTACTTTCTCCATTTGAATGGTATTCTATAAGAAATGGGAATGGAGAGGGGATACATTTATATTCTTAAGATCAATACAGTTTTTGTTTAAGGTTCTAAAGTTGAAGCCTAGGAAATATTAACATTTAGATACAAATTATATTAGAAAATGTTAAATGAGTATGTAAGAAAGGTCAAACACTTGTGAGGTGAATTCAGTTTGCAAGTTCCGTTTTAATATTTTCTTTATAAAGAAACATTCCATTTTGTTTCCATATTTCCAGGCATAATGTAATTTTTGAATGCTTGAGAAAAATTTGTTTGCGATGTGAATTAACTTCTAATGCTAATGTAAAAATTTAAAAAGGTTATTTAATTACGACAATTTTAAGGGATTGTAGTAAATGGACCCGTCTTTGTCAGACAGATAACATAAACGTTTCATACGATAAGAGGATGGCACTTTTCTATTAACCAAGATACGATGTTGATAGCTTAACCTTGGCAGTCTTCTAATTCATTTCCTTTCTATAAGCAATTCTCTTTGCAGTAAATAGACCTACGATCTTGTGGAAAGCTAGTGGCATTTAGTTCAGTTCTGCAGCTTTTGCGTACACAATAAAAATAATGATCCAACATTGGCCAGCTACTGTGAACGAACTTGGCAATTATTGGCACTTTAGAGCAAAAAAATTCCGCAAAGGTAATGCCATGTATGACAGGATGCCGTCGATGTTTGTTTGTATCTTCCTCATCTGGGTTCATTCTACAGGACATTATGATAGCTCAATTCCTCCATGTACTAAACAACACTTGTCAATCTACTAAGAACAATTTACGGCTTTGTTATGAAGCATTTTGGCAGTAGTTCGAAGGTTTCAGTCAGAAACTCAATAATGCAAGTGCGATCCGATCTTCCAAATGGGCAGTTATATATAAATATTTTACTTTTCTCTTGAATATATCAATATATCAATCAATATTTGTTCATCCTCAAACTGCTTGAAACAAGCTTTTAGTGAAAATCCAAAATCCGTGAGCTTGTAAAATATTAGTAATGGATAAAACATATAATGCACTAGATTAACTCCAATCTGATCATTACTAGGAAATAAATTAAGAGAAGCACAATGATTATGAAAAACAGCCCTAAAAAGGCCCGGCATATGTGCATTTTGAGAAAGTCTTGTTTGTTCTCCGTACTGTGATTATTAGTAAACATCCAGAAATGTTTTAAGTGGCTTTCTCTTGTCTTTTCCTTTTTCTTCTTTTCAGCTTGTATTGATCACAGAGGCACACCAGAGTTTCCTGCTCGATCATGCACATTAATAGAAGAAGAAGGAGCTCTTTGTGTAAGTATTGCACATTTACTCTGCTTTTCTCTATGTAGTTATCATTAATCCTTCTGTAGGGCATTTTCAATCTCTGGTAGCCTTGATTGCATTGCATAAATTCTTGGAAACTACTTAGGAGCCAGAAGTTGTTGCCAGGTGAGATGTGGTTAATGTTGACAACACACCTTACGTAGCCTATTTTTCATTTGCAATGATTTTCTCTCATTTCTAGTTTTGCATCTGCATACCCTACTAATGTTTTATTTTGACAGTGGGGTACTGCCTTTTGTGTTAATGGAGGACCAGAAAAGGAAAAGTTGGTCATAGAGGTAAGTTGTAGAGACTTGATTCAGTTAATGATGGTTTATCTTGCTTGCAGTAATCTTGATCCCTTTGCCCAAGAATTTTCAGCAACATTTCCGGAATGGTTATTGCTTTTGATTTTAATTCTTAATGCACTTTGTTGAATATGTGATGCAGTATCTGGAGAAGAGAGAATGCGAATATGACACAAAGAGTTATATAGATTTCTACACAGTAAGGACCTTTACACATTCAAGCTTGTAAAGACTAGGGCTACAATATATCCATAGTTCTGTTAAATATTCTTGGCAATACCTGTTTTTTATTTATCTTCTTTATTGTGCCAAGGCCTCATATCTAACACAGGTTTGTTTTTATAGGAGGAAGAACCATCAAAACCAGCTCTAACTGGAGTTTTAGTGTAACTGGCTCAGCCCTGAACATTTTCACATTAACATTTTGATGTAGTTTCCCATCGTGGATGTATTGAATTCCCCTCTTGTTTATGTTTTAAAAATTATATAACATTTGCAACCCAAGTTCCGTATTCTGTCCTTGCAGTTTTACTACTACCCCAAATAAGGTCACAAACAAGTACTTTCTTGGTCCTGCTCCTTTGGAGGTGATGGCAAGGTTAGTGTTTTTCAATTGTACTTTCTGTAACTAGGTATTTAGTTGAGTCCATCTGAATTACTTTCTTGAGTATCTCTAGATAATGAATAGTTTGTGTATGTTGTTGGAATTTTTGTTTGTAGCCAAATTGCAAAAGCTGTTGGCCCCTGCGGAACCAATTGTGAATATCTTTTTCGGTTGGAAAATGAAATGGATAATATTGGTACACATATATGCACTCTTTATGAGTCTTTGATGTACAGCGAACTTTCTCGTCATACAATTGTGAAATCTTTGTCTACTATTCATTGATACAATATACCTGGTCTGATTACCACAGGGCATACGGAAAAAAAAGTTATCGAGCTTGCAAATGAAGTGAGGAGAGTTCTTGGAGGGGTTTAACTTTCCCTGTAAAAGATATCCATATTAATTGCTCTAGTTTTCTAATGAAAAAGACACGGACAAACAATGCTAGGATCTATGGAAAGGCTTGCCACTTACTGGAGCATGGTGAAGGTAAGGTCCTGGTCTCACCTGAGCCGGGCTCTAATATTTATGCTCAATGAGTATGCAACCTTGTTCCTTTCATTCGATAGAGTTCGATTTTTGTGAGAGGCTTGCCTAAAATTTTCTTTTACTTTACAAGGGAAACCCAAGGAACTCAACATTCTCATCTAAATACCTGGCCAAAGGTTAGTAAGGCTTATGAGCAAGGGAAAAAATTGAGCCAGTATTGTTTATTCAAAATTATGGACCATTGTTTTCCATATGGAGGTAACTCAAAAACAGAGAATATGATTTCTTTTGTATTGGCAGTCTTAACTTATTGAATTGTGTACCTCCTTCAAATATTGTACCAGTTGGCCCTTCTGGACTTATATCCTACTTTTGCGCAATGAAATGTTTATCCATAATAAGTTCTTATCATTTATGTACGTTTGATATCAATGTTTAATTCTATGTTTATCTCAAGGTTTACTTTGGTCAGGTACTTGCAGTTTTGAAGGTAAAAATCAGAGTTACTGTAGCAAAGATAACATTACTCAAGAGTTGAAACAAAAAGCCAGCTTGTTTTCATCCTTGACAGTAATGACATCATACCAGACACAATTTTAGGTGCAAGGAAACAAAGAAAGTACCGACATGCATTAGAATATGCTGAGGGTAGGTGTTTTGATATGCAACTTTATTGGTTGAAAACAACCAAACTATATAGTTTATGTCAACTGTCATATTTGAAGTTTAGCTTCGAGGAGGCCAAAATAATTTTGTGACTAGATAATACCTTACACAACACACTTTTTTATGTAAAATTGGAGTTTTGAATAATCTGTAATGCATTAACACAATTAACATAAGGTAAGTACTCCCCTGGTTCAAATTAAAAGAGTACAGCTGGAAAGAGTTGGAAAAAATTATCAATGCTATGGTTTGAAATATGTTGTTTTTCATACTGTAATAAACAATTAAAATTTTGTATTATTATCCAAATAAGGGAAGGGAAAGTGATAAGAAAATTACCACTTCAAGGATAATAATACTGAACAAAACTGAATGATATTTGACTTATGACAATAAACTTTCAAGATATTGATCAACTTACAAGATGATCATCAATGATACTCAACTCCTATGGAAAACAATTCTAACCTTGACAATACTGATTGGTCTAAGGGGATGTTGTTCACTAAGTCCTTGTGGTTATGCTCTAATCATGCAACCCAGTCACAAACGTTGTTGAAGATTCCTAGTTTATCCTCTATTGTTGAAAATTCCTATTTTGACCTCTGTTGATGAGGGATACAGTGGAAAACTAGTCCGACTAGAATTGAGATGCTATTTGATCATTGGATACTCCCAAAGTTGCCTTCTTTGGAGATGAATATGAGGGCTTTAAGGAGGTCAAGGATTAACCCGGCAATATTGGGTTATGCTTCACTCTACCCCAACGCTTATGCTCTGATCCTATTGCAACATGCAGATAATCCTCAAACAGCCTAGCAATATTGGGTTGTGCTTCACTCTACCCCAACGCTTATGCTCCAATCCTATTGCAACATGCAGATAATCCTCAAACAACCTAGCAATATTGGGTTGTGCTTCAGTCTACCCTAACGCTTATGCTCCGATCCTATTGCAACAAGCAGATAATCCTCAAACAGCCTAGATATAAGAGATGCAGAGAAACAAAGCCCAACTTGGCTCCATGATGCCTATGAGTGGAGAACTAATGCCTAAATGTGCTCATCCTAATATCCTTTCTAACCTTAAAATTGAGTGATGGCAATGGAATAACTAACATGAAAAATCAAATACCTCCTAACTTTAAAATTGAGTGATGGTAATGGAATACCTAACATGAAAAATCAAATACCTCCTCCATGTTGGAGAGATGTAAGCTAAATCAAATACCTCCATGTTGGAGAGATGTTGGCTAATCTTGACTTGTGTTGTACATATTAATTGGTGCCATTGGGATTAATTGATGGCTTGAAGATTTTTCCAGGGCCTAACAAGCTGCCATCTAGGTCTGTCTTTGACCTCAAGATGGCTCTAAATTTCTGTTGTCACACACTTGTTTGCTGTTGTTTTATATCAGCAAATAGATCATGAACTTTACTGCTGGTTTTTAACGGTTACATAGGCCTTTTAGGTGCTCTAGCATGTAGTTTTAGTCACCAATAGGTTAGCACATGCATACCATAAAATATGTAACACACCTTTAGATGCTTACTGCCGAAATAATGCTATTCTAAACACTAACATACATGAAAATGAACACAGGTGTTTTTGGTCAACATGACCCTGGATAAAACCCCCTCGGGGAAAACCAATTTAGAATATGAGTGTATATATGTGGAGAATAGAAGGTGGAATACAAAAAGTACATGAAACAAATGAACCTGATACAATAACAACTTGTCTCAAGCTGCATCACAAGTCCAAGAAGTAGAGATGCGCCCTAGCATGGTGCATCCTTCTCACAAGTTGTCCAATCCACTGAAATGAAGCGCCCTTGCTCCCTGAAGTTCTGATGGATACACCCTTGCACACAATTTTGAATATGTGAACGACCTCTCCACTGAAACTGTCTTCAAAGCAAGCTGACCATTGCAAGACCTTCCTGCTATAAGTGCGCCATCCTCTTCAAGTGCACCGTCCTCCAAGCAAGAACAACTACCACAAATAACTGAGGGTCTAAGTCTCCATGCTACCTTCATGAAAGGGGGCGTCCAAACTTTCCTCAACCATAGCCACCATCCTCTCCTCAATGCCCTCTCTCAAACTCTGTAAGTGAACATAAGAGTGAATGAGCTTCTCCTTGCCCTTTGCGTCCCTTTTGAACCTCCATAAGGAAACCTAAAACTTGGATGGATGAGATCATCCCATCTCATCTCCAATCAAATGTTAAGATTATCCCATAATAATCTCACTCAAAAACACACTTTGGGTTAAGTTACCTAAGTTCACTTTATGTCTCCTAATTCACCCACAAAGTGAATTAATAGTCATTTAGACTAAAATGACCAAATTTCACTTTGACTTAAATCTCCTAAGTCAAAGTGAAATTAGACATAAAGTACAAGGCACAAAATACATAGTACTTCCCACTTGTGTTTAGAAGCTCACAAACACAAGGGGACCACTTCTTAAGGTACACAAATCTCAACACTCACTCTTACCGAGGAAAGTGTTTCTCACCAAGCCCATCTTGCCTTTGAAGTAGACATGTTTGCCCCTTGGCAAGGCCTTTGTGAGAATGTCTGCAATCTGCTCGTCAGTCGGTATACACTGTAACTGTACTGCCCCTCTCTGAACACAATCTCTGATGAAGTGGTATCTGATCTCAATGTGCTTCGATCGGTCATGGAAAACTGGATTCTCAGAGAGTTTGATACAACTATGATTATCGCAGTGTATGACTGTCGGAGGCAACTCCTGACCAAATAATCCTATCAGCATCTTACGAAGCCAAATAGCCTCACAACTGGCCTAACTGGTCGCTACGTACTCTGCCTCGACGGAACTCAAAACAATTGACTTATGTTTCTTGTTGAACCAGAAAACAAGTCCCGACCCCAAACCAAAACAACACCCTGAGGTGTTTTCCCTGTCAGTGGCACATCCTGCCCAGTCTGAGTCGGTGTAGCCAACCAAACTGACCCCATCACCTCTGATATAGTCCAGGTCATAATCAACTGACCCAACAATGTACCTTAACACATGTTTTGCCCCAATCCAGTGAACACTCCTCGGCTCTACCATATGCTGGTTGAGAGTGTTAATGACAAAACAAATATCTAGTCTAGTTTGACCAGATACAAATATCAACTGCCTATAAACTGTAGCATCTACCAACTGGGAATCTGAAGCATTAAACTTCTTCCAGTTGGTGACCATGGGTGTCGACATAGCTCTACAGTCCTCCATCTGAAATCTGCTCAGAATCTTTACAACATACTTTCCTTGCCCGAGAAATATGTGTCCCTCCTCCTACCATACCTCCATACCCAGAGAATAGTGCATCAACCCGATGTCACTCATCTAGAACTCTGATGCAAGTTCCATCTTGCACTCAACTATGAGATCCTTTGCACCCGTGATAAACAAGTCATCCACATACAGAATGAGAATGAGCGCGCCCTCACCTCTAATGATGTAATAGAGGTTAGGATCAACATCGCTCTTCTCAAAACCCATCTGAAGCAAGTATGTGTCAATATGTGAATACCAAGCTCTGGGAGCTTGTTTCAGACCATAARGTGTCTTTCTCAAAAGGCACACGTGAGACTCCCTCTCACTCACCTCGAACCCCTGTGGCCACTCAATGTACACCTCCTCYTCTATAAAGCCATTTAGAAATGCGRTCTTCACATCCATCTGATGTATCCTCCAACCCATCTCTTTTGCCATGGAAATAATACTCTTGATCGAGGTGTATCTCACAACTGGTGCAAATGTCTCATCATAATCGACTCTCTCTATCTAAGAGAATCCTCGCGCCACAAATCAGGCCTTGTGTTTCTCTATGCTGCCATCTGCAACATACTTGGTTTTGTACAACCACTTGGAAGTCACAACTGACTTTCCCACTGGCCTCGGAACCACCTCCCAAACATTGTTGCGAATAATGGAGTCATACTCCTCCAACATGGCTTCTCGCTAAACCTGTTGGTCTACTGCCTGTGCAAATGTCTGTGGCTCAGTGTTTGAGATACTCGTCACTAAAGCCAAATAGGATCCAAACCTCACTGGAGGTTTACTCTCTTTGAACTGTCTCTTGGTCTCTCCTACGTTCTCCTTGGCTTCCTTCAGGGTCTCGTGAAACCATCTAGGTCTCCTCTTCAATGAAGTAGTCAAAGGAGAAGTAAGATCTCCCTTTTCAAGAGTATCTACCTCAGGTCTAGTCTCAACATTTTGAGGTCTTGAAGTCTCTGCCCCTTCTGTCTAAACACCCTCTGAATGTGACCCTGAAGCTGTGCAAGGTGACCTTGTCACCCCTTAAACTGACGTACCAGAAACCCAAGGCTGTGCTCCCTCTGAAACATCAATCGATGCCTCTACATCATCCTCCTCAAATCTGACATCTCTGCTCACCACCACTCTCCTCGGTGATGGAATGTAGATCTGGTAGGCTCTGGAGACCTCCGAGTATCCAACTAGAATCCCCTGTTGGGTTGTGGGGTCTAGCTTTGTCCTCTTCTTTGAGGGGACATGAGAATAGGTCAAGCACCCAAAAATCTTGATGTGCTCGACATTGAGCCTCCTACCAGTGAAGGTCTCCTCAGAACTCATCTTCCCCAAAATCTTGTGGGGACTCCTGTTCTGCAGGTAAATTGTAGGAGAACTCGCCTCTACCCATAGGTAAAGAGGCAAACTCTGATCATGCAACTTAGATTTCGCTGCACTTGTGATCGCCCTGTTCTTCTTCTCGGCAACCCTGTTCTGCTGGGGGTTGTAGGGTACTGTCATTTGTCTTATGATCCCAACATGGGCACATAAGTCTAGAAACTGACTAGAGGAATACTCTCCTCCGTTACCTGACCACGAGACCTTGATCCTCTTTCCAGTCTGGTTCTCCACAAGAGCTTTGAACTCTTGGAACTGTTAATATTTATGCCATTATTATAGTTATTTGCATTTCAATAGATAAGAGCAACATAAGAACAAGATCATTGAGAAATACACATTCACAAGAGACACAACATTTATCCTGGGAAACCCTC
>JASDQU010335683.1:0-12653 GCA_032191745.1 Picea mariana | reverse complement strand
AGGGCACCTTAAATGAGCACTTAACCTATAAAATATTGAGCAGCAAGTACATGACAGCTTGCTGTCCTAAAACAGCAGAAAGAGGACAGCAAACAGTTGAAACTTAGAGCCATCCTAAGGTCAAGGACAGACCTTAGATGGCAGCCTCATAGGACCTCAGAAATTTCAACAAAAAGTAACATCTCTTCTTATCTCAATCTGTCTCTGACTAGGAATGTAGATACGATATGCCTTTGAAGATTCACTGTATCCCACAAATGTACCCTTTCTCCCTGAAGGGTCTAGCTTGTATCTCTTCTCTTTGGGTATATGGAAATATACTAGGCACCCAAATATTCTGAAGTGTCCAATCTCAGGCTTCACTCCAGTGAAGGCTTCTTCTGGAGTTATGTTCTTCAAGATCTGATGAGGATTCCTGTTTTGAACATATACTATTGTCATACATGCTTCTGCCCACAGAGTCATAGGTAGACTCTGATCATGTATCATTGCTTTGGTTGCCTCGATGATAGTTGTGTTCTTCCTCTCTGCAACCCCATTTTGCTGAGGGTTTTAAGGAATTGTGAACTCCCTCTTGATCTCTGCTTCAATACAGAAATTGCTGAAATCCTTGGAGGTGTATTCTCCTCCATTATCTGATCTTAGTACCTTGATCTTTCTTCTGGTCAGGTTCTCAACTTGAGCTTTGAATTCTTGAAATTTTGCAAGGACTCCATCCTTGTTCTTCAGGAAGTAAATCCAAGTTTTCCGAGAGTGATCATATATGAAGAGTACATAGTACAAATATCCATTCAGAGAGGCAACAATCATTGGCCCACATACATCTGAATGTATCAAGTCCAAGATTGCCTTGGATCTATTGTCACTGCTCAAGAAGGACCCTTTAACATTTTTGCCAAGAGCACATCCTTTGCAAACACGTTTATGTTGAACTTGTATCTCTGGAAGGCTTGTTACCATTTTCCCTAGAGCTTGGAGAGCTCTATAATGAATGTGAGCAAGTCTCCTATGCCATAGCTCACTTAAATTGATAGTGTCATGTAACAGGGCCTAGACTGGTTTGATGGTCAATCTGTATAAGCTGCTTTCTCTAACACCAATTACTTTGGCATAATTTATATGTGAGTCTTTGTGCCATGCAAGAACTCTTCCTTCTGAAAAGGTAACCTTGTAGCCTTTGTCTTCTAAGGACAAAATGGAGACAAGGTTCCTCTTCATCCCAGGTACATATAGTACTTTACTTAGCTGAAGCTGCATATCAAAATCTAGTTGAAAGGTAGAAGTTCCAATCCCTTTCACATTATATATGGCATCGTCTTCAAGGACAACATGTAGATTTTTCTCTTTCTCAACAAAATTAGTCAGGTGATCTCTAAAGCCGGTCATGTGCCTGGAGGCACCACTATCAATTAACCGAGTATTATGATTGGTAGGAACCATACCTAAGTGTGCTGAAATGTTGATGTCTTCATTTCTTTGAAGTCTTGGCTTCCAGGAACTCAGTTTGCTTGATCCACCAAGCTTGTCTTCCATCATGGTCTTGTTCATCATATTTTTAGATTCTTCACAAACCCTTGTCAACTGGGCTAGAAAACCTAACGGCTAGGCTAGGCTAGGAACTTTAGGTTTTGTTGGGCTTATGACTGCCAACAATAAGCCTTGAAAGATAGAAGAATATTGGTGAGCTGAAGAGCTCCTTCAATGAGTTGTAGAAACCCTAATTCTGAAATTTCTGCAGAAAATTGCGAAACCCTAGAAACCCGAGGGCCAAAAAATCAAAATGATTGGAAATGGAATTTGAAGCTTGTCGGAGGTGCACTGAAGGAGGCTGTACACTCCTATGCAAGCTGGCAAGAGCAAGAGAAGTGGGGCAAAATTTCAGTAGAGTAATACTATCTCAAAGATTGGTGAAAAATAAGTGAGAGGCTCTCTTTTATAGCTCAAGGAGGCAAAACGACCCCTCTTAGATGAATGTCAAGTGTTGCAACTCAGCCATAAGGTGGAATCCCAAGTGGAGGGGCGCACCACATGAGGGTTTTGGCATGGATTGAGGGTGTGGATGGGTGAGGTGGAGCGTGGGACCAAGTGAGGGTGAGGTGGTAGGCTAGGAATGGCGCACTACTCATGGGAGGGGCCCACAAAGCAATTAAATTGCTTTCCTAAGGTTTCATGGTGAAGGGGGGAGCAAATCCCCCTAGGGGGTGTGAGGAAATGAGGGAGTGAAAGGGTGAGGGGGTGAGTAATGGTTAGGATGTGGTTTGGGTTGGTTAGGGATGACTTCTCTTGCCCTTTTCCATCTTAACATTAACCCATTAACTCAAATTTGCAAAAATTACATTTTTGACTTAGCAATAAAAGTTGTTGTTTTGACTGACTTTGACTCCGAGTGGACAAACACCTAGCTAAGTTTGTCCGATTGAGTTGAAACTTGGCCCAAGGGTGTAGGGGGTGCCTTTCCATTTCTTTTGAGTACAAATACCCCTATCAAAAACCGAAAGGCCTAGTTTTTACAATAATTGCTCAAAAACAATTAATTAATTAAATAATTAAAATCCCAACCTTAGGAAAATTAATTAAATTTAATTAATAAAAAAAAACCTATCTAGACTCGATGAAATTCCTCGAAACTTTCTATGATGTCTTGCATGGTCATTTACATCATTCCTAAACAATAACTACCCGAGGATGAGACCATTAGAACATCGTTCACCACTTTGGAGGAATTATTGCAGGTGTGAGGGAAAAATTCAAGGGAAAACAACCAGGCTAAAAAGCCCAATTGATAACCTTAGGATAAAAAACCCTCGATGAAAGAAACTCTCCCAATGAAAACATCCCAAGGTACCTGACCTAACTATGATCCATGCAGGCCTATTACATTATTAACCCACGCAGGGGTGCGGAAATTCCATTTACAAAAATTTGTGCTGGAGGCAGAAATTGCCAAGTAGAACCAAACTGTCTTCAACATATTAACATCTGATGATGCATACCTTCATGGCACATGGAGTTGACCCCCTAGTTGAATAGGCGGTCAATAGGTCCTATCTTTCTTGCATAAATTGCACTTACATTCCCATGAACCTCCATCGACACCCATAGCCTTGACCTTCATAACATGCCTCCAAAGAGGATAGTATTCATGCTGCTTGCTTACTTCGGCAACTCTAGGACGAGATGAAATATCACTTTGAGAAGCCATGAATGTTGCAAGAAAAGAAGAAAATGAAAACTTTGTTCACCAAACAAAACAGAAAATTGTATATTGCAAACCAAGAAAAAAAAACTACTAACTTGCTAAGAAAATATAAAATAAATCTACTCACCAAATAGAGAAGAAATCTGTTGACTAAAACCACACATAATTTCGTTCTTGCTGATGTAGGAAGCTCCTCTTGCTAATGAAAATTTGAGGAATGAGTGAAGCAAGTGGTTTCTTATAGAAAATGAAGGAGATTTAGGGTTTTGGTTTGCATCTAGAATTTTCTTTTTTTAATGAAAACAAAAACACAGAAAATCATCTTAATTCTATTTGGAGAAGGCAAAAAATGCCTTATCTAAAATTAACTGGAAGTTTGGGGGCCCCACGACCCCCTTTATTTGCCTATTTTCCCTTTAAAATCTGTGGAAACCTGACCGTACGGGCAAGGTACGGCCCCGAAACGCCACCGACCGTACTGTACAGTGTTTCCCTTTCGAGAAACGTTGTACGGTACGACCGACGGCGTTTCAGGGCTGTACCGTACTTTTCGGGCCTCAGAAATAGAAGGGGGGGGGGCGTTTCCTGCAACATAGATCTGAATGTATCAAGTCCAAGATTTCCTTGGATCTATTGTCACTTCTCAAGAAGGACTCTTTAACATTTTTGCCAAGCGCACATTCTTTGCAAACACCTTTATGCCGAACCTGTATCTCTGGAAGGTCTGTTACCATTTTCCCTAGAGCTTGGAGAGCTCTATAATGAATGTGAGCAAGTCTCCTATGCCATAGCTCACTTCAACTGATAGTGTCATGTAACAGGGCCTGGACTGGTCTGATGGTCAATCTATATAAGTTGCTTTCTCGAACACCCATTACTTTGGTAGAATTTGTATGTGAGTCTTTGTGCCATGCAAGAACTCTTCCTTCTGAAAAGGTAACCTTGTAGCCTTTGTCTTCTAACGCAGAAATGGAGACAAGGTTCCTCTTCATCCTAGGTACATATAGTACTTTAGTTAGTTGAAGCTACATATCAGAATCTAGTTGGAAGGTAGAAGTTCCAACCCCTTTCACATTATATCTGGCATCGTCTCCAAGGACAACATGTAGATTTGTCTCTTTCTCAACAAAATTAGTCAGTTGATCTCTAAAACCGGTCATGTGCCTGGAGGCACCACTGTCAATTAACCAAGTATTATCATTGGTAGGAACCATACCTGAGAGTGTTGAAATGTTGATGTCTTCATCTCTTTGAAGTCTTGGCTTCCAGGAACTGAGTTTGCTTGATCCACCAAGCTTGTCTTCCATCATGGTTTTGTTGGGCTTATGACTGCCAACAATAAGCCTTGAAAGATAGAAGAATACTGGTGAGCTGAAGAGGTCCTTCAATGAGTTGTAGAAACCCTAATTCTGAAATTTTTGCAGAAAATTGCGAAACCCTAGAAACCTGAGGCCCAAAAAATCAAAATGCTCGGAAATGCAATCTGAAGCTTGCTGGAGGTGCGTTGAAGGAGGCCGTACACTCCTATTCACTTTTTAGCCCCAACGTCCAAGTATTAGGTGTTGGAACACCTTAGAAAGGAGGGTCGTACGGATTTTCTTTAAACCATAGGAGGGTCGTACGGTTCTGCAGAAGAGAGAGGTTGACTGGTAGATGGTTGTGCAATGGGTTCTTCAAGACCTATGCTTTGATACCATGTTGATTTTTCATTAAGCTAGGCTCAAGCATGAAGTTCATTCCAATTTTAGCATTTATTTGAACCATGGACAATTGTAGTTATACCATAAACAATTTGTTACAACAACCAAGATCACAAGAAGAAATACCATGCACAAGTACACACGAAGTATCTTGGGAAACCCTTCTCGACAAGGGAAGAAAACCCAACCAATCCTTTTCTATATTCTTCAAGAGAAAGACCTCCCACACCATAAACCTAGCACACAAAAGGGTGCTCACAAAACTTAGAAGACTAGCGCCCAAGAGAGGTGCGCACTTCAGCCCAAGAACAAGTACTTGCTGAAATTTCCAAACTCACACTTGTGTTGTGTTTCCTCAATGGGGAAATTGCGTATATTTATATTAGACTGGACATATGAAAAGTAGTGTCTGTTGACACAACAGGGCCGACCTCAATAACTGAAAATATAATTAATAATTATCATATTAATTATCTTTTACATTAATTATCTTTCACTTTATGGTGGGGCCAACCTTTACCCTTTACATCACAAATAGGGTTACAGGTAAGTTTGACTCTTGGACAATATAACAAGGGATCTCAGACACCCACTAATGCTCAACCACTAGGGGCACGTCCACCTGTGCTCAACCATAGGGACATCCAAGTCTCTGTCTCATTGCTTCTCACAGGAGAATCATCAGAATACACACTCACTAGTGCTCAACCACTAGGATCACGCCCACCTGTGCTCAGCCACAGGAACACCCTACTCAACAGATCTCTATCTCACTGCGTCTCACAAGAGAATCATCTAGAGTATCACATCATCTCAACTCTCTGCACAGAGGAGAAAGTACATCATTTTATCTCTGTCTCAGAGAGAACGACACACCCAACTCATGGGCTTCCTCACCCCACACAGGGGCACACGACGTTCCATCTCCATCTCAGAGAGGAACCTGTTGCCGTCCTTATACACACTTGCAAACGTGAGCTAAGTCCGGCTCACTTAGTGTGTCCTTGGAGGCACAATGCCTAGGTTCACAGCCCACGTCACTTTGACCGAAACCTCTTCCGTCTAGGCTCACTCCTAGGGAAGCCAAGGGGGGTAGTCCCTAGTTTCTAGATTATTTTTAAATTTAATTTCTAGGAGTTGATTTTAATTATTTACAAGGCTTGGGTGTTTTTAACCTAAGATGCACAAACAACAATGCAAGATGCAATGGTTAGTATGTTAGGCAAGACCTTTTCCTAGGGCAACTAAGACTAGTGCCTAGGATTGGGCAAGGGGTCAACTAAAGTTAAAGGGGGTTTCTTTACAAGTATGATTACAAGCTTACTTACAAAAGAATAATCAAGCTCAAGATAGATACAAGATAGAATGCTAGAATACAACAGACAAGCTAACCACTTTACTTATTTTTGTGTTTGTGTAGGATATAAAGAGATCAAAGCATCATATAATATTTATGAGATCATCATCAATACATCATCAAAGAAGACTAAGCACAAGTATTAAAGATGAAAGGCAACCACTCTTAATTGTTAAACCCACGAAAGTTTTAGAGACTTAAGTCCAAGGTTGAGTTATTAAGCTTTCTTAAGATTATTAAGTTTTATTAAGCTTTCACCAAAGCCTCCTCCCCCTATTGCCAAATAACTGGTGGATGCTCAATAAGTGTTACCACCCTAGCTTCGCAGGTCAACCCGGAAGAAAAAGTTCTTACGGAAAGGACGCATCCTGTGCGCCGTGAGACTGTCCCCGACCTACACCTTCCGTGGCCCCTCAATCCCCATTTTAGATGGTGAAGATGGTGGTCGAAGGTACCCTAAAGAGTCTATTAAGTTATTATATGAATTATGAAGACTTTTAGGAGTGTTTTAGGGTGTTTTAAGAGTTTTATGACACTTTAAAACACTGATTTAATGACTTGGCCGAAACTCGCTTCAGCCTTAAAGATGTGTTGATTAAGTTTAGGAGATTAAGAGCATTAACACATATATGCTATGTGAGAGCAAGTCACTTAGTTGTACAATCAGATAGCTTGCAAAGTAAAGAGATAAAGTGCAAGGGAAAGAACAACTTGCCAATAAGATGGAAAGAGAAACAATCACACTTATCTAATGATTAAGAGCATTAAGACATGAGCATTAAGTGTGAGAAAGGAAAAGAAATTTAAGTGTTTGCTTACTTATCAACTTATAAATTTAAGTTACTTAGAGCATATGGCAAATGGCATTAAAGAGATCTATGCGATAAAGAAGAACACCATTCACTTAATGAAGCAATTAAACATTAAGGATTATAGATCTAAGCATGGAACATAAAGATAAACACTTGTAGTAAATTAAGCATGCATGAGATCTAGTTAAGTTGATTATGAGGCCCAATGGGCTTAAGCTAGAGAATTATTAAGTGTTAGATCTAGATCTAGGATATTTAGAGCATTAACAATTAGATCTTCAACCACAAATTAAACCCTAACCCAACCTTTTCGGGTATTCCTCTCCCAAATAGACAGGGAATTAATTATCTTGCTTACTTAGAAGATATTTAGAAAAGAGAGATAGGCAAGCAAACAAAGAAAGGAAGCAAGAGAGAAGCAAGCAAACCCTAACCCCACGTCCTAGGGTTTGGGAGATACCCTTTATCTCACAAACCCTCACGTCCTAGCTCAAAAAGGGCAAAATGTTAATGTTTAAGCCATTATTATAGATGTTTGCATTTCATTAGATAACAATAGCATAATCCAAGATCACTGAGAAATACACAATCACAAGAGACACAACATTTATCCTGGGAAACCCTCTAGGGGAAGAAAACCCAACAAAACTTCCTTAATATAGATAACCAATACAATGCCAAGAGATCCTCTTATGCTAATACAAAAAGTCCTCTCCTAGATATGCGCCACTCTGTCTCTCCTTTGCCTGTAACAGATCAGAACTTCTCTCAAACTGAGCAAGTGAGTTATGTCTAAGTGAGGCGCTAGCCTCTTTTATTTATACAAGTCTGGCACGTGTGAAGTGTCTCTTCATTGGCAGGGCCGACTTCTCAAACTGGGTGGGTAAACCCACCTTTATTATATTTCTGGGTCTCTTTATTATCTGCTGGGGCCGACTTCTTATTATGCCTATTACAATTGTCTTTTGACCAATCCGCNATCAATAATAATAAGAATACTCTTTGCAGTTACATTATTTCAACACTCCCCCTTAACAAGAAGGGTATTCTTCGGCGACATCATGCGAGAGAGAGAGGACAACATCATCAACATCATCAAGTGGGTGAGAGGACAGCATCATCAATATCATCTTGGAACACTGAATGACGTATCTATAAATCATCGGAAGTTTTCTTCATCGGCAACATCGTCATTCTCAAAGGAATGCCATCATCATCTTCATCAATAGGTATTAGTATAAAAACTGATACCTCATCATCATCATAGCACAAGGCTGTCTCATCATAATACAAGACTGGCTTTACATCACAGTTGTCAAGCTGGAAGCTCAGTACTCGTCTCATCTCAATGTCTTGCTTTACGTCACAACAATCATGCTGGAAGCAAGATACTAGACTGGCTTTACGTCACAGCTATCGGGCTGGAAGCACAGTACTAGTCTAATCTCATCGTCTTTCTTTACGTCACAACACTACTCCCCCTTTCGAGGAAGGTCCTTTCGGACTATGCCAAGCTTATCTCGGAAGTACTCAAACTTCACACAAGATAGGGGCTTGGTCAACACGTCAGCAACCTGTTCATCTGTGCTAATGTACTGGAGCTTCAAGGCTCCTCTCTGTACCATGTCACGGATGTAATGATAACGGATCTCTATGTGCTTCGATCTGTCGTGGAATACAGGATTCTCTGTCATCTTTATGCAGCTCTGATTGTCACCTAGAATCAAGGTTGCTCTCATCCCTAAATCAAATAGGTCGGTCAACAACTTTCGAAGTCATATAGCTTCGCAGCTAGCAGAACATGCAACAATGTATTCTGCTTCCGCTGTGCTGAGAGAAATGCTAGATTGCTTCCTACTCTACCACGAGATCATAGCCGATCCCAAACTGAAACAACATCCTGAAGTGCTTTTCCTGTCAGAAACACTTCCTGCCCAATCTGCATCAGTATATCCACTCAATGTGAAATTATGATCTCCATCATAGTTGAGAGTCGAGACCATAATCTATTGTACCTTTAAGGTATCTCATCACATGTTTTGCAGCCACTAGGTGAACACATCTGGGTTCTACCAGAAACTGACTCAAGGTTTTCACGGCAAAACAAATGTCTAGTCTGTTGTTCGTCAGGTGCATCAGCGATCCAATAATTTGTCTATACAGTGTGGCATCAATCAATTTTGACGAAGTCTCGACCAACAGCTTCAGCTTCGTTTCCATGGGTGTATTCATGGGCTTGCATTCCAACATGTCGAATCTCTTTAAGATTTCGACTGTGTACTTCCCTTGGTTAAGGAGGATCCTCTCAGGACTCTGCCATACCTCAAGACCTAAGAAATAATGCATTAGGCCAAGGTCTTTCATTTCAAATTCTGAGGCAAGTCTCTTTTTACATTCAACGATGAGCTTTTCTTCTTCAGTTAAGAATAACTCATCCACATATAGCAGTAAGATTACTGGCTCATTATTCATAATTTTGAAGTAGAGATTTGAGTCTGCTTTACTCTTGGTAAAACCTAAGCTCGTCAAGAAACTGTCTATACGGCCATACCAAGCTCTAGGAGCTTGCTTCAATCCGTATAAGGCTTTCTTCAATCTGCAGACATGAGACTTCCTGACTTCAACCTCAAATCCTTGAGGCTGCTCTATATACACTTCCTCTTCGATAACACCGGTTAGGAAAGCTGTCTTCACGTCCATTTGGTGCAACTTCCACTTCATCTTAGCTGCAAGAGCTCTGATGGTTCTGATCGAAGTGTATCTGGCCACAGGAGCGAATGTCTCTTCATAGTCAATGCCTTTCTTTTGGGAAAAGCCACGAGCGACAAGTCTTGCTTTATACTTCTCAATAGTTCCATCAACAACATGTTTTATTTTGAAGAGCCATCTGGAGGATACCCCATCTTTATTCTTCGGTCTGGGAACTATTTCCCATACTTCGTTCTTCATTATGGATTGATATTCCTTTGTCATGGCATCTGCCCATTGTTTCCTCTGAATGGCTTCTTCAAAGCAGGTAGGCTCCTCTTCTAGGAGATCACACATCAAAGCCGTATAACTGGAGAATGGCTTTGGTCTTTTCACCTGTCTCGTAGTTCCTTGGGGAACACGGTAGTTCTCTCCATCTTGAATAAGCTTTCTAGCCCAGGTTGGCTCTTTTATGGAGGATCGTCATCTGAGGAGGTTCTTGTACTTCTACTATATCATGGTCTTCTAGAAGTTCCTCATCAGGGGAAGTTACGACTTCCCTCACTTGTTCTGCAGCTGTGGGAACCTCCCTTATTGCAGTATTGGGGATTACGGGTTCCTCTTCATATACCTCTTCAAGCTGGCACAGTTTAGATTTCTTGAGCGCTGCATCTTCATCAAAGGTCACATCCCTCTGGCTTTTTTCCGGTGAACATCTCTTTCAGTGTCTTGAGCCCAAGTGCACTATGGGACAATTGGTTCTGCACATAAACAGCTGCCATTGCTGCTTCTGCCCATAAGCACATAAGAAGATCTTGATCATGGATCATAGTCTTCATAGCTTCCAGCATGGTTCTGTTCTTTCGTTCAGCTACACCGTTTTGTTGGGGGTTATAGAGAGTAGTGAGTTCCCTCTAGATCCCAACATATTTGCAGAAGTTCACAAACTCTTTTGAGGTATATTCTCCTCCATTATCTGACCTGAGTATCTTAATCTTCTTTTCAGAAAGGTTCTCTATCAAGGCTTTGAATTCCTTGAACTTGTTGAACACTTCAAATACATTCAGGTCTTACGAGTATAATCATCAATGAATGATACATAGTATACATACCCACTAATGGAGGACGATGGCATTGGGCCACATACATCTGAATGAATAATAATCATTGCCAACTCTTAAGAAAACTTCAAGGGTGATTGCAACTGGTTCTACGGCTGCAACTGCAACTGGTACTGCAACTGCAACTGCAACTACAACTTAGGGTTTTATGAGGAAACCCTAATTTTTCAAACTTCGAATTTTGAAATTATGATCCAGGGGATAGATGCGCTGAGCTGAGGCGAGTTAGCTGGTGCAGTCAGATTTATGAAAATCCAACTTTTGCTCCTTCAAATCTGATCTGTGGATTTCTGGACTGGTGCTTCTGGTACTCTGGTACTTCTGGTACTGGTTTTTTGGTACTTCTGGTACTTTGTGAAACTAGGGTTTCACTTTCCGAGAGATCCAGCCACTGAAAAGGTGCGCTGAGAGTGCCAAAGTGATCCTTAGGGGAGGGCGCACTTTTCTAGATTGTTTCGGGGCTGAAAAGCTTCACCATCAAAAAGCCCTAATTTTCATGTACGGTAACAGTGACGTTTTTGTTGAAATAATGTAACTGCAAAGAGTATTCTTATTATTTTTGTTATTTTATTCATAGGATTAATCCCCATTGTGGATTAATCATGTCGGTAATTGTATTAGGACTGTTATCGCACAGTTTGTAGGAAAGGTTTAGGTAGCTTAAAGTCAAGGCTCAAACTGGCGTAACAGGAGCTTCCCCACCCACTGTCACCTCGATGGGGAGCTCTTTCTATTTAGGGTGGCTAATCCCAAGGGAGACGTCCCTAGTAATCTGGGGCTTTGAAGGAAAATGATCTAGGGTTCAAGGATCAAAGGTTAAGGCAAGCTTTTCCCTTCACAGATTGCTGCCAAATGGATAGTCAAAAGAAGGTAATTCCACTGGGAAATGCACCTGTTTGCGAGACAAGTCAAATGAAACTAAAACGTGCTGCAGTGGTTAGTAAAACATCAATGACTATCTTTAACATATATGAGCAATATTGAATGTAATTATTGACGAAGTCAATGATTGCTAATAAAGACAAAGGCTTATAATACTTATTCAATAAATACAAAGTGATACTTGCATCCAATGTATAAAATCAATCTTAATTATGTCACAATGCAATAAATATGCTCATACACCAATATTGTTGCCGCGTCACTATTGCAGATTTAGGGTGACGTCAGCCCTATTATTAGGTCAATTTTGAAGACAATGAGAGGAACGTTTTATCAAATAAGCTTATGAATATGATCACTAAATCAAAGTCTATTAAATAGATGACCATGCCACAACGTTTCAAAGCCAAACAAAGGTTAAAACAAGTGTGACATCACCTTAGGGTTAGGGTAAGTTAGCTAGACAAAGAGGTGAACGTTTTGCCAAATTAACCAATGAAAATGCTTAAAACCTCTATGGCTATCAAGGAATGAGTCAACCGCAACTTTTAGTCCAAACAGAAGTTAGGCAAGACGTCATCAACAATTAGGGTTAGTCTAGACACTAGGGTTAGTTAGGGTTTCAAATTTAAAGAGTTTGAAAGAGTTGTTTTAGCACAAAAAGATCAACGTTTTGTTCTTAGACTAGTGCCTTGGGTAAATGGAGTCAGGGAGTAAGGCTAATGGCTTGGGAGAATCTAAATCTAAGGACGGGAGAGTTAGGCTTTGTAGTGCTGCAAAGGCAGGGCCACAAAGTCAAAACCCTAAGGGGAGGAGGCTCATTCCGGTGTTGCAAAAGCAAGGCCTCATGCTCCTCTCTCTTTCCTTAGAACTCTTTGGCAAAACGGCTAGCTT
>JASDQU010335679.1:0-12654 GCA_032191745.1 Picea mariana | reverse complement strand
ATATATATATATATATATATATATATAGTTTAAATGAATAACAACTAGCCTAGATCCATTTAACTCTGGATCTATTAAGAGTCAAGAGGGATCAAATCTCTCGAGGTGCAAACCTTTAACCTTTCCTCAAGTTTTGCACTCTAAAAAAGGTTTGCACCTCTAGAGATTTTGTCCCTCTCGGTGTGTAATAGATCCTCGCACGCCTCACATGTTCTGCAACTACTTCCCTATGTTTCCATGGTCACCTTATTGTATCGAGTAAATATCATATGGTAGGCATTAACGAGAACATGGGGTCAGCTTTGGTCCACTTATGTATGATTGTGAATAGTTTTATGGATGCTTCACACATTCAACCACCACCTCCAGAAACCCCATGGCCATCTTAAGGTGTCAAATAAAGCCTTCATAGAAATTTAACATCGAATAATGGTGATAAGTCATCATCCATCGCCATTAGATCCAACTCCTTTGGATTCCACATTCACTTTCATTATATATTTTTTTTATATGGAACACCTCTTTTTTTTGTTCGGAGTTGAGGGCTTATCCCCCTTGTTACCCCTCATATCACATGAGTGGTAAATTGTGATTCTCCTTACATTATAGGTTTTTCGGGGATAACTTGCAAGGATGATGATGGGCTTGAGATGCATGTTGGTTGGGCACGATACTTCATTATGGTGGTGCATGGGGTGCTACACATTGGATCCACGCTATTGATGTGGTGGATTGGATTGGAGAAGGATTTACGGTGTAAATGAAAAAAGCTCTAAGCTATTGGATAATTTTTTGTGTTTATTTTGTTCAAGCAATAGAGTGATGTATAAGTAATTTCTTATGTGTGGCTATTAGTTCTCTGTGCTACAATTAGAAATTTGTTTGCAAATGTATGGATCACAAAGGAAAATCAAGGGCCAATGAAATGTGCTCCATATTAATTGGAAAGGGCTAAGGTGATGGATTCCTCCCATTTGTATCCTTTACCTTTTAAGATAGAAACATTACACATTCTAGATCACTTGATTAGGTGTGTTTTTGAATAGTCTTTGGTAGATGCCATCTTTGCAATTTGTTTTGAGTAGTGGATATTTTATAGCCCCTCTCCACCATCACTCATACTCTCACTATCTGAGTAGTGGATAATGAGTAGTGCAATTTGTTTTGAGTAGTAGTTTATGTTGCTAAGCTTCCTCATACTCTCACTATCTACTACACACATTAAGCTTAGTAACCCATAGGGAAGTCCCCCTTGGTTAGGATTCCATTTACACTAGCCTAAAGTGCAGATGAGAGTTGGTGAGGTGATAATGGTCAACCTCCTAGCTCCACAAGGCTAGCACCCATCTTTGAGACTTTGAGCAAAGATGTTGGTTTGTGTGGTAACACCCCCTAGTCCACTACTGAAATCTATTCATATCTATTGATATTAGTTCAGAGTCAACGAAATCGCACCTTAAACATGTCACTATGAAGATTTCCCCATTAGATAGGATTATAATTTGTGCCAATGATAAAAATTACTTATAACACTTTTAAATTTAGAGGATCATAATAAATCTTTCAGTCTTACAAACCTAAATTTTGGTTTAAACTTGAAAAATTCAAAATTCAAAGTAAATATATATTTTTTTGAGACACTCATGGTTGTAACTTGAAAATTTGCATTTACTACTTATATTTTTTTATCAAAGTATTTTTTTTTTTAATTTAAATTAATTATGTATTTTTTCAGCATAATGTATTTTATGGGGAAACCTACTCCACTTCCACTTATGATATCTAGAGTAAACCAGATTGTTCAGGCCTCAAGGCTAGGTCAACATCTCAACAACAATGAGTTCATGAAGAACAAACATGTCACAAAGTGGAATTTGAACAGGCTCAATAAATAACTTTTTCCTCTTAGCTAGTGAGCTACAGCCAATTGACAAAGTAACTATCGACTTATTAAAAGACTAAGTTAATTAGTGGACAAACTCAACCTCTTTTTTGTTGAAATTTTTAGTTAATTAGTGGACAAACTCAACCTCTTTTTTTTGAAATTTTTAGTTAATTAGTGGACAAACTCAAACTCTTTTTGGTCGAAAATTTTAGTTAATTAGTGGACAAACTCAACCTCTTTTTTGTTAAAATTTTAGTTAATTAGTAGACAAGTTAAACATTTTTTTTTGTTAAAATTTTAGTTAATTAGTAGACAAACTCAACCTTTTTTCCATTTTCCCCAAATTCAATCAGAATTTTGCCAGAAGTTATAGTTCCATGTTAGTTGATGAAAACTTTAACCATAAAACTTTGTTGTTAAAAATTTTGGGCCATTTTAAAACAATCTAAATTGTAGAAATTTTGGATCATTTTAAAATAACTTAAATTGTAGAAATTTTAAAAAATGAGTAAATCAAAGCAAAACTTTACCTTACACACAGAAAATTTAAATTTACCCATTTATTAGCTTACTCCTTTTTTAAACAAACATTCACGCTTTTAAAATGACTTAAAAAATTAACATTAAAATTTTAATATTTAAAATTAACTTTACTCCTAGTTATATACATATAGACTATAGACTCTAATGACTTTAAAGGCATCCGATATCATCAATTCCCATCCACACCATGTAGACACTATACACAGTGTAAGGTCCCCACTAAACCATACACCAAATTGATTACCTTCAAATAAAAAATACATGTTTTTAGCCATTAAACCCCCACTCTACCAAAAATTATAATTTTATTTACTAGCACCATAAATTTATATTTTATTTACCCATATAATATATTTTATTTAAGTTTATATTTTATTTACCCATATAACATGGGTATGGGTAAATAAAAATTGTGTTACAAAATGCCTAATAATGTAATAATATGACCTAACATATTACATTATATTGATTTATGATGACGTAATGGGCAAATATCCCAAAACCAATTGACTTTGCTTGCAGGGGGAGGCGTGCCCGGAGTTTTTGGCGAGTTAATTTTTTTTTACATATTACCATATTTGTAGAATTCTTCCCTTGAAAAAAAAAAACGTGTCGTGTCATGCATCACCATCAAAGCTATCTTGTTCTAAATTCAGCATTCTCCATCTTCTTCCTTCCTCCGTTTCGTTCCATATATGTACAGTTGAAATTCTGTTTAAATTCAGTTGGGCCCTTGCGTTTTTCTCCTTGCTTCGTGTTTGTGCGTGCAGGTGAAGAAGAAGAAGAGAGAACACACGCCAAGTTCGTTGGTTCGTCTCTCCATTTCCTCCCTTCCTTCACCTGCCACGAGCGAGGGAGCGAATGCATCAACGATCACAGTTTCTGTAGCCATGATTGATCAGGCTTCCAGAGGTCAGTAATTCACTCAATTAATTAACTATAGATTTTTTTTTCAAGTGGGTTAGTCCCATAATTAAAATTTGTTACCTGAAAAATGGTAATTTTAATGATGATCCTATGTTTTGTCTCGCTTGTGATGCCTTGAATTGAACATAAAACAATTTATGTCGGGCTTCCAGTTCCGAAAAATGAGAGCGGACGTTTTTGTTGCTATTCAATTCAGGAAGAAACGATCAGATATTGAAAACCCTTTTTTTTTTTTAATTTATGGGGTCTGATTAATGTCTGGAGTGTCATGTTCTCTGATTTTGGGCCTCGTCGTACAGAAATGCTTTTGCTATTTTTTCCTTTAATGGGCATTTTGAATAATTAGGCTTCCTCTTATGGCGAGGGATCATCAGCCAGTCACAAGTTCAATCATCACGTGGTTTTATCAGAAACCAAAATTTGGTACAAATTCACTAAGGATGTAGCCGGGATCATGGTCTGTGGAGGAACCGGAATGACTACATCCCACTGACTGTTCTATGCTGAGCATCAGTAGCCTGTACGGCGTGATGATCTAAAATTCTTAAGTGGTTGGGTCGGAAGACTCGGTGAGAATGCGGGTGCCTAATAAGCATGGTATTATGTTTAAGCCCTCAGTTTTATCAGCTCTAAATTGGAATCAAATTAAAAGAAAAAAACACTCATGCACACGAGGTCAGCATTCTTAGTACTGCCCTAGGATGACTGTGCTTAACCATGGAATTTCATCATTATTTCTCTAAACAGTTTCCCAAAATACCTGTGAGTTTTGTATTTGGTTCATCATTATGCTAATACGGTAGATACATCAAAGGATATTGAACTGACAGGAGGGTTCTGCAGTGACAGCATAGATGTTGAACTAGTGAATACTGTGAGGTGAACCTTCTTCAGAACCACTAAGTCTATTTAGAGCTAGGTAACCAGTTCTTACCATATAAAGACAAGAGGAGGTCTGAATTTTCTAATAAGTTGAATTGTCTCAATTAAAAATTCTTCCAGGAAGACGCAAAGGAGGTAATATGATCACAGTATGGTCCTCTAGGACAGGATAGATAACGAGTCGGCCCTACCCCTCTTCATAGATTGGGTCTCAAAATACAGGTTGACTTCTGAGTAATTATGGTTGAAGGGCAATCTCTAGTAGTTCTACAATCTCTAGTATATCTGTAGAATTTCTGTAGTAGCAGCGGGCATGCAACCATTGTTCACGTGAAGGAAGAAGAAAATAAATAATCCATGCAGTTGTCATAGGACTCAGGAGAGCTTTTAAGGTGACCACCTCTTTGAGGAACAAAGCGAAACATCTCCAATGAAGTATTTGAAAAGCATGGATGAAAACCCCCTTGAATCCTTGAAAAAGAAACAATATTGCCCCCTAATATAATAGATTGGGCACCTAAAAAAGACAAAATGCTCTTCAGTCTCTGCCTTCTATAAAGATCAAAGGCTTACATACCCTTTCCTCACGAGAAATGTGATGGACAGTCTTTGCTTTCTACTTGAGAACATGCCCTGAGTTGACAAAGAGAGTCCACGAAACCAATGACCTTGAAGATAATTGGGATGAACTATATGGCTAGCATAAATTTTGAAGGATCTTGCGAAAGTGTAAAGTCAACACAAGACCAAGAAGCCTAAAATGGGAAACCTAAAAATTAGAATGGAGCTCTTGTAGATATCTTCCCTGATAGTGACATCTTGGGGGGAAGAAGATAAGGGGTAGCTTGAAGATGAGAGAATATTGAGCCACATTTATTTCTCTGCCTATTTTGAAATGATGTGGGAAAGTGCAATCACAATTGATCAGAGTAGTTGTGGTTAAGAGTGCAAAGGGATTATAGGCACTGTTCTAAATAACATCCAATCCAAAAATAGGAAAAGCGGAGAAGATAGTAGAGAATCTGTCTGAATGCTATGTTATTTGGTTGATGGGAATTTTGAAGTGTAAAGGTCTAGTCTTAAAGGGGAGGGGTGAAGGACGGCATGGTTATGTCAGCTCAATGTTGAGGTCAGCTGGTGAACTCGTTGATGCCAATGGGGTAGAGATCGAGCCTCTTGCTTTGAGGACGGTGTTCTTCCATCATCTTGTCCACCAAATGAGGGAATTGCTTTTGAGACTTGAGTTGGTCTTCGAGCAACCACTTGCTTGTTTGAGAGAGTTGCCCTTGTTTTCCAACCTAGTATATTTTACACATGTTGTTCTTGGTTCATTTCTCCTTGACTTGTAGAATGGTGTTTTTTGTGTCTGGTATGTCGTCTTGACCATTTTTGTTGTCTTTTAGCATTGATGGTTAAAGGAAAAAGAGTTTATCCACACTGAACAAAATGGAAGAATAACTACGTATTGGGATAGATCCAATTTGAAGGCACTTTTATCACTTTGCTTCACAATTTGAAATGGTCCATATTAATTTGTTTCAATTTAAAATCCTTTCCCTTCATCGTTCTTTGCCTCTGGCTTGAAATTGTGGTTGACTCGTTGCTTGTCATGACATTCCTTACATTTCTGAGTCGTCTGCAATGTCCTCTTCCACCCATTGATGCATTTGCTTGATATGCTTGACGAACTTCTCATCTTGTCATTGAGCAGCTTTCTTTTGTTGTCTCTACTACCTAGGCAAAGGACTTTCTATGCTGGAATCTCAAACATGTCTCAAAGCCGAAAGAGTGATTTACTAGTGGAGCTATGGATCAGTCTATTCTATGCTAAAAATATAGGAACTGATCATCTTCTGTTGTCAAATGTCGAGGGCCATACATTCTTAGCAATTAGACTACAGTTATATGGACCACTTATGTTTTTTTATATGTTGGAATTTAGAAGGTGAAGGCTGTGCTCCTTTTCAAATTGGTGTCTATTAATGGCCATAATACATTTCAAAAGATGTCTTAGGATTTTTTTGTCCCTGTCATATTTAGTGGATGTTAGTAGTTTGAAATTCACCCAAACATGCTTGAAAAACAGGTGTGCAGTTTGTTGCCTTGCTATGTTCTTCTTACATTGCTGAATTTGTTGACTATGACCAAAGTGTAGTTGTTTTGCTTCGAGGTCCTTGGTCCCATGATCTGGTGATATTGGCATGGGATTAGATACATGTCTACTAATATAATTTTTTTCTTCATCTTGTAACTGCTTCCTTTTAAGCTTGTTTGAAATTTAGAAGCATTACAACTTGCCCAAAGAGATCAGGCACAACAAGTGGGCCACTTGTGCAGGTGAAACAACCCTCGAGGGCAAACCATTAAACATATGCACTTCGTTTGGCTAAGCTGCTGCTATGACAGTTGGGCATAATTTGGTCAAAATCACCCAGACTTGTACCTGGCCCAATCCGCTTCCTGGCTTTGGAGAATTTGAACCTTGGTGGGTAGTTTTACATACAACTGTGTTCAACATCAACGCCTACTAATGCAATTTAATTAATGCATTTAAAAAATACATGATATATAGTAGACTATGATGAGTACGTTAGGATTAGAAAGCAAATGTATTAGGTACTCATCAGAACCAAATCCTCTAATTGAAATTGCACTTTACCCTACTTCTTGCCCTGTCCCCTATAGAGTGAAAGAGCGGCTTCCTGATCTGTAGGTTGCAGCATATTTGGTAATTTGCTTTTAGCGCTGCTGCTGCTATTTCTTTCTGTGATTGACCCATTCCAAAACTGTTAATTACACTTACTTCCACAGGGGTGCTCACACATTATTAATAGTCTCCGACACATGTGCCATCATCTCATAACTTTAAGTAACTTTTATGTCATGTATAATTGCTTTTCAGGTGAGGAACCTTAGCAAATTTAGAGATTCTTGGTTATGATCATGTATGGTGGGTAAAGAAGTGCAAATAATGACATTGAATCTGTGCTTGCCTCAGCCATAGAGGGTGGAGCTTCAGATGCATGTCTGCCTTTCATCAAAATATTGAAGCTGTTAAATCTATAATCTTAAGACCATGTTGTGTCTTATGTGCTAATACCCTAATTCTTTCAACCAAAGTTTTCATGGTGCGCACTCTCAAAAGTTCTGCTTGTTTGTGCATAAATTAGCAGATAGATTGCTCTGATTAAGACAGGGCCTTTAAGATTGAGCCTATTTGTTCCCAATTTTGGTGGAGGCTTTTCAAGTGGTGTATACTTATATTGCATATTTTCTTAGATGTCAACTTGTGATGGATAGAGGGTTGAATTTATGGATTGTCAAGTCCGTGGCTAGCTCTGGCCAGTGGAGCTTAAGGTGCATGGCTTCTTTACTGTAGACTGTAGCTATTTGATTTATAAGGTGTACCTCTTCACATCCAATGTGCAATGCTGAGCTTTTCAATTTTGTTTAATTTGTTTACTTTGATGCAAGTGAATTATAATTACATCACTCATGTCATTCAGAAGTTACCCAAAATCATCAGTTCAAAATTGAACATCCTCAACCATGTTATATCCAGAGTATTGGAGCACTGACTTATCATAGGTATGCAGCTTATGGAGGATTTTCTTTGTTATTCTAGGTTTTAATTTAGGATATCTCGAAGCATGCAACATAAGCGGCACTGAGCACTTCTTTAAACTTCATTTACAGTCGAAATGGCAAGCAAAAGTTAGCTAGTGTTTCAAGAATCTTTTTTTATCTTTTGTGTGATTTTGGCATGTTTATTGTATTGTTATTTGCAATTTGGTCTCAGCAATTTTTAATGTAGTACAATTATTTTCTTCATATGTCTCTAACTGGTTTTGAATTCACTCCAGACTTTTGTGCTTTCGTTTAATTTTTTTTTTCTAGTATCAACCACTCTTCAGAAATATTGGAAGGGTATAGACAGCTGGAAATTCCTTTTTTTTGGGCCTAAACATAAAGTTTTTGTTTTTTTAACAGAAACGGGTAATATTTGTATTAAAAATATTCTGCAGTCGAGCTGGTCAGCATAGTAATACAAAAAGTTTCCGTCTCTTAAAACAAAAACCAGCACAACCATCAAGCAGTATATGTTAGGTACTGAGAAGTCTAAATCATTCTTCACAGAGGGTTTGAAAAAGGTCCTAATGGTATAAACTCTACAAAAGACACCTAAAATCAGAACTGTTCTACATAACATAAGGAAACCTAATACTAATGAAAGACATGCTTGCTGTGTGCCTCATCTTGACCAATATTTGTAGGCTCTCATTCCTGATTGCCCAAGTCCATGTCTTCAAGCATTTGATGGATTGTTTCCTCTTCCTTGGGTTTATCAAGGACATAATTCACTGACATTCTGAAGCTAGAAGCAGTGGATTGGGAGCCCTTATTAAGAGTACAAACTGTATTCCTTAGCATTGAACATTCTGCTTCCAGAACCTGAGTTTGCCTTTTCTGAAGGTGTCCATAATCACTACATTTTGAGAAATGCATTAGTTCTTATTTTCATGGACCCTAGATGTTACTGAGAATATGGATGTCCTGTTGCTGTTAATGAATTCTTCATGCCTGTGCAGAACTCTATGCATTTCCTGAATTTCCCTGTAATCCATATCCCAAAGCTCCCACAATTTCCCAAACAGAGTATACACAGCAAACATCCAAAAGGAAGCCCTGGAGCAAACAAATATAGAAGGACAAACCAAACTTTTCCAGGCTCGAGTAAGAGAGGAGCCCAGTGTGGTCTCTAATTGCCAGCCCGAGGACCGTTCCCATAATTGCTAAAAAAACTCCTTCAAAACCCAGAATTGAGAATTCACAACAGCCCACAGAAGAAGACTAACCAAAATCAAAAGGATGAGATACCCAAACTCCTAGCTACAGGCCTAAACATGAAGTTAAAGAAAACAGAGATACGATTTGTCACTAGGTTAGGAATGTACAGTTTTAAATAATTGTTTTTCTGGCTGATGTGTTCTAACTTTTTCTCCTTGACACTGCAGAGCGAATGATAAGAAGCCACGAGGTTCCTTTAATGTGGTCACCAAATAGAATTGCAGGTTTCAACTTTTATGGCACTGCTGGAATTTGCACAACAATAAAGAGTGAGAGAGAGTTGTTTTCTTGTGGCATACCTGATTCTGACAGTGTACCAAATCTCCACGGATATGTACTACCTTTCAATGAAGCTTATATAAAGACTGTATCTTTGACTGTACCAGATGCCCCTGTGTATTTTCCACAAGCTTTCAGTTTTCCTACATACCCAGCACATACATTGAAGCAGGGACTTATTAGTCAAAGGAATTGGGACTACATGTTGCCGCCAGGAAGCAGTCTTCAGAATGTACCTTTTAAACTGCAACCTCAAGGGAATGCCCAGGAACTGCAACTCCAAGATTTTCAGTACTTCGTTGTGATTGATTTTGAGGCAACTTGTGACATGGGTACACGTCTTAGTCCGCAAGAGATAATTGAATTTCCTTCTGTTCTAGTTAATGGCATGACTGGAAGATTGGAGGGGCATTTTCATACTTACATTAAACCTGTTTATCATCCTGTACTGACTGATTTCTGCAAGGAGCTTACTGGCATTCAACAAAGCCAGGTGAGGTTGGATATCTTTTGAGCTTAATCCATATGCACTTTCTTTTTGCATGCATTGAATATTACTGCATCTTTTTGAAAGTTCTTTTCTTTCTATCTGTCAAGATTGTTGTTCTAGCCTCTAGGTCCTTATTTTATGTATGAACCTAGAAGATTTTAGTGCAATCTTTTCCTAATAATCTTGGGTAGAATGCACATGGTTTCTTTATTCTTTGACATGAATTTCTTTATAATTTTTTCAGAGAGGCTGACTCTTCTGAAGTAACCAGCTGTTCTGCTACAGAATTTTACAGCAAGCTTAATCTGGTCTGTATCCAATTATATATCCCGTTTGCCCCAAGAAGAGTGGCAGGAAACTAAGACAAATTGCAGGATACTTTGATGTTTAACAAGGAATTATGATGTATAGAAATTAGACATTAGGATCAAATAGGCTACACAATATTTACTCAAAGAGGCAGATGTATTGAGCGTCGTAAGTGATAAGTCAATGCAGTACAAGACCCCTTTATAATACATTCAAAGATGTGACCACTCATTAATTGTGTAAATTAATATTAACACTAACATTCCACTAAGTCAAGATTATATATATTAGCACTTACATCCCCCCTTAAGATTGACCTGGGAACAAGGAAGGGACGTTACAATTATCCCCCTTTAATCACAACTTCCTTCATCCCAAGCATAATATGAAATTTGACAAGTTTGTCCTCTGTCAAAGCTTATATTTACGCAAATATGCAAATATATTGAATGTGATAAGTCATGAGAACCAGAGATTTGGTCTGGATGTCTGCAATTTGGTCCTTGGTGTGCCATTACTCCAGATGAATGATCTGGTCCTGGATCAACTGTTGAATATAATGCTGATGAACCTCAATGTGCTTGGCCCTCGAATGGTACGCTGGATGGCGAGCAAGCCGAATGGCATCTTGATTATCACATTGTAGTGAAATTGGCTGCTCCCAGCGAAGTCCAAGCTCATCCCAATAATGTCTGAGTCCATATTGCCTCCTGTACAGTTGTGACAACTTTGGCCTCGGTGGAAGAGATAAACCATAGACTATTTCTTACTATACGAAGCAACAAGCCCTGGGCCAAGAAAATGGGCATAACCAGAGGTAGGCTTCTGCTCATCCTGAGCTCTATCCTAATCTGAGTTGGTGTATCCAACCAAGGCAGTCTTATCCCCATAAGAGTACTGAATACCAAATTGACATGTAACCTTAACACATCTGGGGATTCTCTGTACTGCCAACCAATGACAGTCCTTCAAATTTACACGTAATTACAAAAAAGGCTATATTCAATCTGCTATGAGTCAAATATATGAGACTGCCCAAAAGCCACTGATACAAAGTGGCATCTACCTTCAGAGAGGTAAAACTAGTAGTGAATTTAACTCTAGACTTGAAAGGAGTAGGGAAAAGTTTGCATTCTTCCATGCATAACGTTTTTGCAATGTCAAGAGCTTACTTGGGCTGAAATGGCAATGTCATCATCAAGTTGCAAAATACAAATGCTAAGAAAATAGTGCAAAATGCCTAAGTCAGTTGCTTCAAATGTACTCATGAGTTTCTTCTTCATGTCAAGGATCATATTGACATGATTCCCATAAGGATAAAATCATCTATATATAGGAAAAGTATGAGGATTTCACCATAGACGTGTTTTTCATAAAGGTTGGGATCTCATTGACAACGATTGAAGCCACTAGCAAGGAAGAAGTGATCAATCTTTTTATGCCATGCCCTAGGAGCCTGTTTCAACCCATAAGGAGACTTCTTCAACTTACAAACAAGTTTATAAGTGTTAGTATCAACAAAACCTAGGGGTTTCCACATATAAGTCTCCTCACAAAGATCTCCATTCAGGAAGGTAAACTTCACATCTATTTGGTGAACTTCCCAATGAACACTAGGGGAAAGGATAATATGAATGGTATCCATCTTGGCAGTGGGAGAAAAGTTTTCAAGATAGTTGATACCTTTTTTTTGAGAAAACTCCTGAGCGACCAAGTGAGATTTGTGCTTCTCAATGCTACCAACCAAAGAAAACTTGTTTTTTTTTAGTGGTACCGACTCCTAAGTATAACTTTTCGTCAAGGATTTTTATCTACCTGTGATAACATCTTCCCACTCTTGCTTATCGAGAGATTCTTCATAGCATTGGGGATCATATGTAGCCATGACCCTTGACATAAGAGCGAAGATAGCTTGCTGTTTTGAACATGAGATTTCCGAGTGTTCAAAACATCACCAACCTCAAGACTCTGGTTTCTTCAAGAATTTTTGTAGCCCACTTGGGATGATGAGCATCACCAGCATAAGAAGATTCAGGTCAACAAGGAGCATCTTGAAGAGACTCAACCACTACTTCCTCATCATTACAATATGAAGAATCATCTGAACTAGGCAGGAGTGGAACACTAGTAGGTTAAACAATAGCAAAAACAAGTGGAGGAGAAGGCAATCTTGAAAAAGGGGGCTTCTCTTTGAATACAACATCCCTTTGAAATTTGAGGGATGACATCATTAATAGATGGATCATTAAACAGAATGCCTTGGACTCCTCACTGTAACCAACAGAGATACATATGTGACTCATGGTTTCCAATTTCTTCTTTCTTTCATTTGAAATGTGAGCCTAAGTATCACAACATAAAACCTTGAAATGATCAACAATCGGCTTGCAGCAGCTCTAAGCTTCTTCAGGGGTCACATTCCTGACATCCTTTGTAGGAATGTGATTCAAGATATATGATGCACAAACTGTCGTCTCTTGCCCAAATTTGT
>JASDQU010335663.1:0-12758 GCA_032191745.1 Picea mariana | reverse complement strand
CAAACATATAGATATGCTTTATCCAAGGGCGACTCATTATGCTGCCAATAAAGAAAATACTTTTCCCTTCCACTTTTTGGGGTATATTTGATTTTTTGTTCTTTTCAATAATTGTGGAAAAAGAATAAAGGGATATTACATTACAAAGGAGGAAGGAGTGTTGCAAACATACAAGCTCAAGGCACAAGGACAAGACTGATGTTCTAGTAGAATGATACTCGGGAAAAATCATCCAGGGGCCAAAGGTGTTAAGACACAGAAGCAAACTGTTACTAGGCTGACATAGAAGGTATGCAAACACGGTTAACAAAACACACAATGGTAACGCCCTTCGATGTAAGTTTAACGAGCCCAGAGAAGGTAAGCTCGATGGTTTTTCATATTTAGAGAGTCTGAAAAAAAACATAAAAGGAGACTCCATTGGGGTACCTTTTTCGAAGATAGTCTAGTCGGTTCGAAAAAGAGTAAACTAGCACCGATTAGATGTCAATTCAAAACCATTTTAACGAGTGTGACAAGGACAAGATCACTCGGCTATTTTTTCATTTTTAAGGAGTCTAAAAAAATCTTAACTATGGACTCTGTCAGGAATGTTCTTCTGGACCAATTTTAATGAGTGTGAAAGAAAAGGTCACTCGACAATCTTTTCAATTTTAGGGAGTCTGAAAAGAGCTTAACTATGGACCTCGTTGGGGTTCCTTTTTCGTAAATTTAGTCCCTCAGGCCCAAAAAAGGGGTAAAATTATACCTGAGAGTACTCTTCTATAGAGATGAAGTTCTATAGAGTATACCTTTGTTCATACAGTTGACCGTCTGGACCGAAAAAGGGGTAAACTATCGTCGGACAGACATGACTTCAAATTTTAGTTTAACGAGCGTGAAAGGCCACAAGATCGCTCGACAATATTTTCATATTTAGAGGGTCTGAAAAGGGCTTAAAAGAAGACCCGTTATTTTTTGGGAGTCCTGAGGGTGAGGTCAAGAGCGAAGAAGAATCATGCAAATGAGGCTCAAACTCATATTCAGGAAAGACTATAAGGACTCCTGAGCCTACAATGTTTTTAGAGACAACATGAATGCCATAATGCAACCATGATCTACCTAGGGCATCCATGTTCTGGTAAGCTCTACCACCAAATTGTGACATTTCTAAAGCAGAGATAATGGTTATGTGTAACAATCTGATGGGATCGATCCTATGGCGAATAAAAAAGACAATGAAATACAAAAAACAGGGTAGAAACCTAAGCTATATGCTCAAGTTGATCGTCATAAATTTTTTCATGGACCATCAAAATTTACTCAAAACTCAAAAAAAATGTCCCAATACCCAATCAAATCCCTCCCCTATAACTCCTAAATCACTCTAAATGGTTTTTGGTATAAAGAAAATGATAAGGGAGGCCAAAAAAGTGACAAAAAGAGGCCAAAAATTCTATAAATAGAAGCTGGCAACTCATTATCACCATTGTTGATTTGGAAATTGTCTCTGGAGCCAAAAGACCCCCTTTGATAAAAACGGTGATTCCGGGAGCTACAATGGACGAAACGAACTTTCGTCTGGACCAAGTAAGTACAAACTCCCCTATCTAGATATTCAATTCTTTATTTTTTCTTTTCATTTCATTTTTTGGGTGGGCATCGACCTTTAAAAGGCTGGCCTTAGGTCCATGCGGGCTGTCTCTAGACAGACCACGTGTACACTCGAGCAGAGTAAATACTGCCCGAGTGTACACATGACTGTCACCTAGACAACACACGTGGACCTCCCTTTATAAACAAAGAGAACTAAAGAGCACTCACTCACCCTCTTGAACTTGGTTGTTTTGGCAGGATGTATGTCCACTGGAGGGAAAGGGAGCATGAAGAAGTTGGTGAGTTGGTTGCGAGAGATCCGAATGTCGTGGCCGCATTGATGCAATGTGGTTTGCTAAAGTTATTCCTGTGTCCGTTTATGCGGGTGAAACCGAGGCTACTGAATTCCTTGGTTGACTATTGGCCCTCTGATGCAGAGGCTTTCATGCTAGAGGGGCAATCACTAGTGCCTACCACCGAGGATATCTACTTTTTGACTGGCCTCTCAAGGAGAGGGGAACCAGTCAATTTCAGGACGTTTCCATCGGGGCCGCATAACATAGCAGAACTGATAGCCCTGCACTGTGAGGCTGGGAAAAACCGTTTGAGCTCCAAGGTGCCCATAAGTAAGATTACTAACCTATTGCTACAAGCGATATTATTGCTCATTGGGTGGATTACAGGTTCAACGGCCTTGCATCAAGCGTCCCGCGCACAGATGAACTATGCTATCTAGTGCTTGAATGAACAAATTTTTGACTGGAGTACCACACTACTGGAGTGTATGAAGAGGCAATTGACAGATTGTCGTTAGCAGACACAAAGGAACTTTGGGTTCGGGACTATTTTGTGTTTCTTCTTTTTTGAGAGAGTTCTGAGCTTTAGTCCTCGGGTAGTGGTACGAGGACATCAAGCCTCTTTTCCTGCTATATGTAGATGGGTAGTATTACTGCCATGACAAGGTGGTGGAAGGACCAATGAGTCCTTTGACGAGGACTTTTTTGCATGGCTGTCACGGTAGATCCCTATGATCGAGGATTACCCATATGCAGGGATAGACTTTTCGAGAGATCCTAAGATACCTGTGACTCCTGGTGAGGAGCGAGGGGAGATGGGTAAGTCTCCACCTTTGTAGTTTTTTTGTTGTATATGTGATTTTTATGTCTTTTTTGTTATATATATTATTTTTTTATATGCCAGAGTATTTGACGGATATGCGTTTGTTGCATGCAGATGTGGGACCCGTGCGACCTGTCGATTATGCAAGGAACATGCATTGTCCTCAGCCAGAGGCCGCAGCTGCCACTGCTTGGGGAACAACAGTAGCAAGAGACCTCCTAGCTAGGGAGGCTAAGAGAGTACTCAGACGAGTTGAGCGGAACTTTACTGCACTCACTCGCACAGTCCCGATGGTGGAGATTGAGGACTTGCCGCCATCTATGCAACCTCATGTAGTGGGGGCACCTCGGACGTGGGTCCGATTGTTTAGGTGTTTAGCCCATGATGTGGACTAGTATAATAGGGCCCATAGGCCCTGAACCTATTTAGACATTTTACGTGCCACGAGCACTACTTGTATATATTTTTTGAGGGCATAATCCCTATGACTCATTATTGGTCCTACTTTTGAGGCACTTGCATCCATCTATGTACTCTGGTTACTTTTATGATAATATTTATGGTTTTATTTGGTCTTTTGTGTCTTATGGATCACATGTGCAAAAATGTATTTACATGCTAATGTCAATGTTCTTTCATATGTGTGCAAGATGCCAATCTAAAATTTGATTAGCTAGCGTATCTATAATTTGGTTTAATCTCCTAGGAACATGAAAATATGTAATATAATCAAATTTCCGTTCTAAGAGACGTACCCTAAGGAATTGTCAGTGTAAAGTTGGATCTCGAACCCAGTATAATTTGTTTAACTGAGACACAACCAATTGAGCGTCGAGATAGACCCGAAGATGAGAGATACCCAATGACAAAGCGTCACGAAGCAACTCAATAACTGCACTATACTCAATAACATTATTTGTGGTGTCACCTAAGAATATACCTCCGGAGGATAAAAATTGGCCCTGAGGTGTAAATATTACCCAAGTTGTGGAGGCAAGCCTTCGAGTGTGCCGACTAGCACCATCTGCATACCCAACGAACACCTCGGAATCACTTGAAATCTTCCATATTGATGAAAAATAACATCAATGACATGTCCATAACATTTAAAAGAAACAAAAAAGTAATAGTACAAAGACTATACATATGTTACAAAAAGTTACCCACAATGACCTACCTATGAGTAGTACTTCTTAAGGTAGAGCCCATTTCTAGGCTCTGCCAAACCATTCCCTTCGAAATCAACCAGACGATAGGCGCCCTTTTTTAATAGCTCTTTTATGATGAAAGGCCCGAACCACATGGGTTTGAATTTGCCTGCCCCCAGGGGGTCCTTATCTTGGTCATAGACCAAGACAAGGTCGCCTTCAGAGAAAAGCTGAGGATGAACGAACCTATCATATTGACACTTGACCTTATGTTTGTGAGCCTTTTTGGACAGGGCCGCATCACGATGTTGTTCATTGAGCTTCTCAAGGTATACTAACCATTCTTCGAGCGGAGAAGTGTTGGGCAATAATTGTACTACCAATTTTAGAGAGGGGATCTAATATTCGATGGGCAAGACTGCCTCCAGCCTGTAAACGAGTTGAAAAGGTGAGAAACCGGTTGTAGTCTTAACAGATGTTCAGTAAGCCCATAATGCCAAGTATAACATCAAATGCCAATTTGACTTGGCTGAATTGATAGTTCACTGTAGAATAGTATTAAGAGTTTTTTTTACAGCTTCTACCTACCCATTAGCCTGGGGGTAGTAGGGTGATGAATGTTATTTCCATAACCCAAGATTTGATGTTAATTTGGTCATCATCTGAAAGTGATTTCCATGGTCAGTGACAATATCCCTCGGGACGTTGAACCTTGCTATGATCTGGTTGAATAAAAAGAGAGTTGTAGTCTCTCCATTATCCTTAAACATTGACATAGCTTTGACCCACTTTGTGAAGTAGTCTACAGCTACGATGATATAGCGGTGCCCCCTTGCTGAAGGGGGGTTTCAAGTAGTGTAATCAATCCCCCACTTGGTGAAGTGACCAACTGTGATGACAGGAAACATGGGAGCAGGATGTGCCCTCATCTTCCGAGAGAAGATTTGGCACAAATGGCACTTCTTGACCGATTCGATACAATCTTTGATAAGTGTCGGCCAGAAGTAACCTGCTCATAGAATCTTTTGGGTTGTTACCAACCCAGACAAATGACCACCAAAATCTCCGATATGGTAATCGTTGAGCACGATAACTGCCTCCTCATGTGTGAGACATCGACGTAAGATGCATTCTACACCTCTCCGATACAACATATCATCGAGTATGAGATAATTCTTAGCTTGATGGCGTATACGTCGATGCTCATCACGAGAAGCAGAAGTGGGGCACTTCAAATTTTGGAGATATATAAGTATATCTTTGTACCAGGGATCTGAAGATGTGATCAAAAACATAATATCTCCCCAGATAGGCTATTCTTCAGGCACAACGTCACCTAACTCAACCAGAAGTTCTGAAATAAGCTCTGCGAAGACCAATGACTTTTTGGAATTTGCTGAAATGAAGTCTAAGTCAAAATCCTGGAGGATGACTATCCATCTATTGATTTTTCCACCTATTACCCATCGTGTCAACATGTACTGGAATGGATTCACGACAAAAATGACGGTGGTCTTGCGAAACAGAACATAATGATGAAACCGTTGAACAACATGAACTGCTGCCAATGCAAGTTTTTCGATATGAGAATAATTGAGTTCCGATTCTACGAGGCCTCAGCTCAGGTAATAGATCACGTATTCTGAGAACAAATCATCTTTCTGAACTAAAACCATGCCAATGGTTGACTCTGCTGCAACCAGATATAATAAGAAATCTTTGTTATAGTTAGGTGGCCGGAGCAGAGGGGTAGTTGTGAGGGCATGTTTTAATGCATCGAAAGAGTGTTGAGCGGCATCGTCCCAGTAAAAAGGAACGTCTTTCTTCAGTAAGTGCACAAAGCCCTTGGTGGTTTCACCATAGTTGGCGATGAAGCATCATAAAAAGTTCGCCTTGCCTTGTAGACTTTGAAGTTGAAGGATTGTGCATGGGGGGGCAAACTAGATTATTGCCTCCACCTTGAGAGGATCGACCATGATCCATGTTGTTGATACGATGAAACCTAATAAATTTCCTGACGTTACGCATAAGCTGCACTTGTTTGGATTCAAGCAAATTCGAAAGTAGCAACAACATTCGAAGATCAGTCTAAGGTGTGTGGGATGATCCATTCTCTTGTGAGATCATGATGCTAAATCATCTAGATAGGCCTTGACTATATGCTTGAGATCATGAAAAGAAAAAGACATGGCCCACTGGAAGGTGGCTCCAGCATTTTTAAGACCAAAAGGCATTTTACGATACGCGAATGTACCCCAGGGACAAATGAATGTTGTTTTGTGTTGGTCTTTGGGTTTGATTTGGATTTGATTATATCCCGAAAAACCATCCATGAAAGAAAAGGCCTCGCAACCATCACATTCATCAATGATTTGGTCGATGAATGGTGTTGGAAAATTATCTTTGGGACATGCCTTGTTCAAATCACAGAAATCGGTACATAAACGAATCGTGCCTTGTTTTTTATTGATCGACACAGGATTTGACACCCATTGGGTCAAATGGATAGGATAGATAAAACCTACCTTTAGCAATTTCTCAACCTCAATATTGATGGTTGTTTCTTTCTTAGGATTAACTGGATGAAGCTTTTGTTGAATAGGCTTGGCATCAGGATACGTTGTGATCTCATGTTCAAGTATTTTTGGATCGATACCTGGCATTTCCTCATAAGACCAGGAAAACACGTCGCGTGATTCTTTGAAAATATCTGTGTAGATTTGAATCTCTTCAGGGGAGCAATCCGCTCTGATGAAGACATTCTCCATGATGCCAGGGTTTCTAGAGATATTGATCGGTACGGTTTCAACGATAGTTTCCATATTTCCCTCAGCATAAATTTCATGTGTATCTAAGAGATTAATAGGGCATGACTGATCTCCCGTCATGGTCATGGTGAATTCTCCTATTTCGATTCGACTTAACTCTGGGAGAAAATATGATCTGTGATGAAGATCGTCCCAAGGTCTATCCGGACTAGTCATTGCTTCAATTATTGCTTCATCAGAAGGCAAGAATAAGTCTAACGAATCGATATTAGCGAGAGAAACCTGAGCCCAAATAGGCTCTAGAAGTGGATCTAACTCTTGTGGATGAGTCGGATCAGTGTTAGCTGAAGCTTGTTGGACTAAAGAGTACACTACTTTAGCTATAGACAAGGGCATGGACATGCCCAGGTGCCCTGTCTCGTCCATCGGGGCCGATGGGGAAGGAAGTATCCAGGGATCCTCGAAATAAGTCATGCAGAATGACGAAACTTGAAAAATCTCAACCATATGGTGATTGGATATAAATTTGATATCGTCGTGAGGAGGTGGGTAATCGAAGGTACCCATCAAGGATAGGCACAAACCAACTCCTACGTTGACGACACCTGGTTCAAGATTATCAATCATCGGGACCATGGATGCCCCCAAAGCTGGGTCAGGTCTGGAGAAAGGAAATTGATCGATGGTCACTATCCAGCCCTTGTGTGGAAACAACAAGACTCGGAAAACTGTAGCAACCACAGCTTGCATAGCATAAGTCCAAATCCGCCCTAACAAGAGGTTATAGTCGAGGGGAGCATCGACTACCTCTACTTCAACACACATGGTCTTCCCTCCTAAATGCACGGATAAAGAAGGAACGATGCCATGTGGTTGAAATGAATGACCGTTGAAAGCAGTGAGGAGAGTAGGTGATGGAGACAAAAAAGGGCTGGCCAATGGCCTTCCAACATGCCAATGACATAACACATGTTGAGGCGCCCTCATCAACCACCATGCGGAAGATATTCTGAGTAAAAGCTTTCGTGGGATAAGCCACTACTATCTGAAATGCTACGTGGTAAGGCAGATGAGGTTTTAAGTCGATTGTATCCAACATGATGGTACCCAGATTACAAGTCTCGGTAGAGCCTAAAGTGGTTAACAAGGCTTTCCTCTGAGAAGGGCAACTTTGGAGGACCTCCAAAGCAGACATCACACAAGTGGTTTGTGATAAATCCTCCACGACAGAGTAGTTCTGGGTGGCCCTTGCATTTGGGTTATGAGAAGCTTTTTTAAATGCACCTTTTGGAATGCGTGTCATTGTTTCTCCCAACATCTTCTCAATCTGTAGAGGAAGAGATGGGAGGTCAACTTCTTTACCCTTCTTAGAAGCGCTTGGTTTACTATAGTCGTGCGCTCTAGTCGATATAAAAGCATCACCCCTAACCATATATACATTCGCAGATGCGGGGTTGTTCGGAGGTGGGCATGGTTCTTGGCTACCCCCTTCTGTGCTTGCAGAGGCTTGAGTTAGATTTTTCCCATGTTGAAATGGATTAGTCAACACTGCCTGCTGTTGCTGCGTGACAAATTTTTGGGCCTCTGCAAGTCGAGGACATAGATGGGTTGGGTGGTCTTCCATGCACAAGTTGCATGGATACCTCGCCTTCTGTTTTTCAGTGTTGTCCCCACCAGCATTATCGTTGGGTTTTTTGTCCCCCTTACCCTTCTTTCGTTGTTTTTTCTTCCCTTTAGGCTGTTGGGTGGCCTTTGGGTTAGTCGACTACACTGTGTGTACTTTCAACATTTTGGTAGAGGGAGCAGACAAAGTAGTAGTTTGGTTGGCCGTTGTGTGTTGTATAGATAACTGTTGCAACTGCTTCGCCAATTGATCAGTGGGCTTTGTTTGTGCTGAACCAACAATACCATCAGCATGTGGTCCAGCTCTCTGTCTAGTTTTATCCAGTATTGAACGTGGCGCATCTGGAAAAATGTTGTATAATAAACCGGACTGAGAATAGATGAGATCAAACTGCTGAGCCCTCATGATGGCATCTTCTTCGGAGAAAACTCCCGACGTTGCAACGTCTTTGGATAACTGCAGGACCAAAGACTTAAGGAACCACTCAAGCAGGAATGTTGGTGGGACTGGTACCTTGATTAAACTCTTTCAGTGTCTCCATTCTCGGATGTGATCAGAGATATGGTTCATTGTTGTATGTTCAAAATTGGCGAGCAGCTTTGTGCCAGTGTCATATTTCAAAGGTAACTGGAAATGGTTCAGGAAAGTCATCGCTAGTTCACCAAAAGAAGAGTATCTTGAGCGATCGATCTCAATGTACCATTTCACGGCACTTCCAATGAGAGTACGTTGAAACAATCGCAACTGTATGGAGTCATCTTTCAATGATTTAGATGAGAACCAAAGATGGAAGGTAGTCACATGATCTCTTGGATATTCATTAGGCTTGGCTTCGAACTTTGGAATGTCTGAAGGCAACTTCATTGGCATGGAAGGCCAACATGGATCATGACAAATAGGGTCATTCAACAACCTTGTCAAATCTGGCAAGTGTTAAGTCGGGAGGAATGGTAGTTTGGGTTGTTGTTGATAACCTAGGAAAAAGGGGCTTGGAGTTTGACTGGCACCAGGCTACCAGGAAAATTTTGGCTGCTGGCCCGGATTCTGGTAGAAATCATGGCCCTGGCCAACTTATGGATTTTGCATATGTGGAGACATCATCGACTAATTTCCCAAATAGGACATAGATTGTTGGGCATGCATTATATTCGAAGGACTTTGGGAAGGGTTACTCCATGCTGGTCCCGTGGGGATAGGCATAGTATTTTGGCTGGGGTTCCATTGATTGTGGAAAGAATTACCCCAAATCGACATTCCGGACAAGGGAACAGATCCCTACCCTGAATTCCAAGGTCCTACTAGGTTTGCCCCCTGTGCAAGAATAGTACCCTACATAGGAGTAGATTGTCCAAAAATGGGGTTGCCCCTAGTCGGGAAAGCGGCTGACGAGAAGTTGTTGTTACCAAATGTTTTGTTCAAAGAAAACAATGTCGAACCTACTGGCATACTATGCGAAGGTGGTCCTTGACTCCCTGCTCCAAATAAACTATTGTGTGTAGGTTGCCCGACGGATTGCTGATGCGAGCCACCGAGTGAAGGGGATGAAGGAGGGATATGAACTCCTCCATAAGGGAAAGTGTTGAAAGGAGTAGGAGTGCCCCCCATGTGACCTTGCAGAGGAGCACTAGAGCTCCCTCCTAAAGTCTGTAAAGTGAAGTAAGAAAGTACAGGACTTGTACCCAAACTAGGCATCCCATATAAGAACGGAGGGCCTGTCACACTTGGTGTGAAAGGGGTTGTGGCTGCCACCAAAGATGGGATCGGACTACTGTGTGAAGTAGTTGCAGTCAAGACCATGGTGGCTCGGACCAATGATGGTGGGTTAGGAGGTGAAAGCTCTCCTGTGGTGAAAACCATGGTGGGAATTGAAGAATTACCAGAAGGAGTAACAACATTTGTTTCCATTGATGTATGCAACACTGTCTGGCGCTCATAAAATTGAATTGGTACGATGAAAGGTGCCAAGAAATCAGTGGTTGGGGTTTCAACCAGGCCAAGAGCGGTTGCTTCAAGGTCCAAAATAGTTGATTCCTCTGGGGGTTGGTCGAGCACAATGGCTTGTAACCCGGTCGCTTCAAAAGACCCTTGTTGGTCTAGCTTTTGCCTTAATGGTGGTGGGGGTGGCTCCAGTGTAACCGACGGTAGGCCAAGAAGCCTTCGTGACCGATGGAGCTCGGTATCCTCCACTGTGTGAGAATATCCAAGACACTCTAAGGTAGTCTAAATTTTCAAAAGTAATGCATACTAAAAAACACCCTAGAAGATAAGACATGCAAACACTAAATTAATTGGAAGAACAGTTACAACAACCAACACTAGAGCAACTTACCGGTGCAAGTGAAACTTGAACACGGAAGCACCCTCTGGGTATACTCTACAAAGCGTGGCCTAATGTCTGTCCTAGGTACCACAGTATACCCCCGCAGTCACCTGTGTATGTCCCTAAACAAGATTGGCAACTAGGTTGCCAGCGCATGAATAGTCACCAGGCGGGTACAGTCGAAAGTCGGGTAGACCACAATGAGCAAGGTATCGAGCCCAAAACCTATCAAGGGTATCGAGAGAAAATGGTCCGGAAGACAATTGAGGACCTCGAACGGATTCGAGACCCACGAAGCCTTGTGGCAAATGCAAACAACGTAATCCCCAGACAAGCCCTCTATATGTGTTCTCCACTACGATTGGTCCAGCTTTGGAGGGGTTATCTCCTCTACCTTTCCACACGCAACCTCGTGTTTATCCCTTGTGTTAGAGGGGGGGTCCTGGATAACTTTCACGACACTGGACTTAGACACTCCCTAACTCAGACTCCAATGTTTGATTTTAAATGGCCTTGAAGAGTTTCCTCTCCAACCTAATCCAAGGCCCTAATCCTGAACTAGTTGGTGAACCCTACAAACATAAAAGTCTAGTAGATTTTAAATTTAGCATTACTTTTGTGGATTTGTCTTACGTCAAGGGATATGAAAGTGAAACTGATGAGGTGTAAAAGATGAAAGCAAAAAATGAATAAAAAAGCTGGAAACAAAACTTTTACTTAACGCAAAATTTAAACAACTTTTCAAAATAAATATTTTTAATTTTCTAAGATTTTGGACAACAAACTCAAAAGAAATTTCACTTTACTACAAGCTACTTATGATCTAAGTAAACTGCAAAAACTTATGAAATAAATGACTTTTCCCTGGCTAATAATGCAGAAACACACTTTTCAACCAAATAAGAAAATGAAAAGAGATTTTGTTTTTTTTATTTAAATGCTTGATAAAACAAAAAGGAAAAATACCAACAAGCAAAAACCAAGAAAAAAAATTCTGGCCTAATTGCAGATTGTAAAGAATCAGGTCAAAAATCAGACACTAGAAATTTAAAAAAAAAATGACTCTCACGCTTGTCTAAGAACCTTAAAAATTCTTTTATTTTTATGACAACTTTTTAAATGAGAAAAAGCAAGCTAAGGGTAATATTAATCCTAAGCTACTGATTGCTCAGATAGAGATTCAAGCACCTGAGAGGAATAATTCTTATCAAGGGAAAGGATGATTGCCTTACCCTCAACAACAAGTATCTTGTACAAGCACGCGTCTGTTAGTCTAACAGCACGTGTGCAAACGGGGTTGACCTTGTACAGGTTGCGTGTATATCTAAACTCTGAGAAAAAATGAAAACAAACAGACCAAAGCAGGAAGAGACCACTGATATTGATAACCAGGATCCCTTGAAAGGCTTGGGCACTCTTTTTAACAGAAAAACAAATAATGTAAGGAAAAATGATAAAGCAAAAACAATCTGAGATAGGACTGCAAACAACCAAGACTCAAACAAAATTCTAGAAAACCCCCTAAGAATGTGTGATTCTGACAGGGAAGATGCTGACTGCCCCCGAAGTTCTTTGAACTCTACACGCTACTGCTACTTCTTCAGCTAGCGTTCGCACGTGGGTTGTAAGAGAGTAGGGTGTGGGTACATGCGTGCAGACCTTATGCAGACCACGTGTACCTTTGTGGGTCATGAAAAACACAGTCAAGCAAATCAGAGAAAGCTGGTATGGAAAACCAAACTCTCTGCTAGCTCAGACCTTATAGAAACTAAAAGAAAAAAAACAGGCAAGTAAAACTAGTCTTTAAAACTACCCAAGAACTAAATAAAATTCCAGGAACCCTAGAGAGTCTCCCTAGTATGGTTGCCAATTCTGTTGTGGGGGAAATCTCCCTATGGACTAGCAAATAGAGTTCAGACTTTGCATGCAGATATGACCGAAGAAAAAACTACTTTCTACCTTCATCCCTAGATTTAAATCCCCTTTTCTTAGTAAATGCATGGAAATATCAACCTACCTCATTTCTAACGTTTGATGTCGATCCTCCGTTGCACTTGATTACTTGTTCGCAATCCTCCTTCCAAAGCTGACCTGCATACAAGACAAGCAACAACTACACATGCATCCTACTTATATACTAACGGATTAGAAATCCAAACATATACTAATCAAACTATAAAAAGTTCATGAATTGGGACGGGAAA
>JASDQU010335661.1:0-12538 GCA_032191745.1 Picea mariana | reverse complement strand
ATCATCTTGAATAGTTCCTCTCTTTTTTCTCTTGTTCGGCAATAGTCTTGATATTTGTGCAAAAATTTCTGTTTCATCTGATCCCATGTTGTGATTACATGACCTCCAAGACTCATGAACCATCTTAATGCATTTCCCTTTAATGTTGCTGGGAATAGATTTAATTTTTTAGCATTGGAAATGTAATCATAACTTCTGCATAATATGTCAAACTCAAAAAGGAATTCATCAGGATCTTCAGAAGATAAACCATGAAAGTTAGGTAAGGTTGAAAGTGGGATATTCTTCATGGGAGATACTCCTCTAGGGAGATCAACAATAGGAAATCCTAAGGTAGAAAAAGAGTTTTCATCATTTACCTTTCCTTCAAGACCTGTCTGTTCTTCATGGTGCAGTTCTTCATTATACTCATCCGTGGTTTCTTCTATTTGTTCCCTTGCTGCACTTGCTCGATCCTCAATGTTTTCTGCTGGTTTCTCAACTATCTCAGGGCTCCAAATCTCTTTCCCCGTTTCAAAGTTCGCTTGAAAGGAAGGTTGAGGCTTTGGTTTTCGAGAGCTTGGTCATTGAGGAACAACAGATTCAGATTTTGATATAATTTGGTCGATGAAGGTCTTTCTTCCTCCTCTTCCTCTACCCCTGCCACCTATAGGGTTAGTTTCCTTAGGGGGTCTGCATTCTCTCATGCAATCTGTGCATCTGAATGAAAAACGTAAATGCTTTTGAAATCTATAATTGCCTTCCCCGGCAACAGTGCCAAAATGTTGGTCACTATAATTGCTTATTAATTAAATAATCAAGTGTTACATAAATTGTCAACCCAGGGAAGTCTGTTTATTTCAAAGGCAATCACACACTGTATATGCTCAATCTCAAAAGCAATATAGAATTGTAGTAAAAGTACACTAATCACACCTTGCTTGAACAGACTGAAATTCTACTTTGAATTATAATAAAAGCAATATATCTATTGCAGAGTTTTAAGATTCAAAAGGAAATAACTATCATAAGAATCCTAGATTACATTAACGAATAGAAACCTAGGAAAAAGGAACTTTTCAGCACACTGCAAAGATGATTAACTATTTTATAACAGAGAACAGGACCCTATTCCCCAAAGCAAGAATCTTCAACACCTGTTTCTGTCTATCACACTTTCATGAATTCATCAAACAGAATCACCAATCAGAATGATTAACAATTACCAAAGACTAACTACTCTATAACAAAGAACAAGACTCTATTCCCCAAAGCAAGAATCTTCAGAACCTGTCTCTGATTATCACACTTTCATAAACTCATTCTGCAAACAGAATTACCAATCAAAATGATTAACAATTACCTATGAATGAATTGTATGAAAACAATGCAATAAGCAGTGGAAGCAAAGTTTCAGCAAAACCGAGTTTTAACAAGGTACGAATAAAAACAACACTAACGCACTATAGAACTAATGGGTGAATCTTGTGAAGAAGGTGGGCCCTTTCCTTCTCACAAGATTCCCTAGAAATGAAAGAAACTAAAAAGAAATGCTCAGAATGATTTTTTTATTCATCTGTCAAATGTGTCAAGTTACAATATCCAGCGTGAACACGCTCCTTCTCTGTGATTCATTTATAGCTAAGCCTTTTCGGGCCCCCCACTAATTCTCATTTCTCCACTATATACAATTGATCATAAAATTACATTTGTACATGCAAATCCTATTCTTAGTATGATCTAATCTTCTATGCTAGAATAGGATATTTTGATCTCCAATAGAAAAATTATGTTACAGTAGTTGGAATGGTGTTGGCTTGAGGTACAACTGTTGCGGCCCGTGTAACAACTTCTTTATTTATCTTTTCTTATTATTGTTGTTTGTGGAATATTGTTTCAGCATCGCAAATCATGAGTTGTTTCAGTAATGGGATTTGCGACCTGTTTGACTGTTTCAGCAACATGGTCTCAAGAAACAGTGATGGTTGGTGTTGGCTTAAGGTACGACTGTTATGACCAGTGTAACCGCTCCTTCTTGTTGCTGTTGTATGTGAAATGTTGTTTCAGTGTCGCAAATCGCGGACTATTTCAGCAACAACATTTGCGTATTGTTGACTGTTTCATCAACATGGTCTTCAAGCAGCAACAATATGTTAACTGCAGTTCAAATTGTTTCAACAACTATATATTTAATGGCTAAGTATGAGAGTAATGTAAAATTACATGTAAAACAAATTAAACATACAGAAAAGAGAATAAACGTTATATACCTTTGGGAAAATAGGTTAAGGTGATAATGTAGGCTTAAATGTGAGTGGGAAAAGGATGTAATAATAGCAAAAAATATGAACAAAAAGGTACATTATAGGGTCCTAACAATAACTACGGTCGACACGACATGCATCGACATAGCTCTTCTGTTGATCGTGCAATTCTTTAATTCTTTGTCTTATAGTTTTCATTTGCTATTCCATTTCTTGGATTGTTTCTGGTCCCACCAGGACCCTATCCTCAAGTCGATCCCAACTCAAGGGCATCCGACACAGTCGCCCGTAAAGAAACTCAAAAGGCGCCATTTTAATGGTGCTCTGGTAACTGTTGTTGTAAGCGAACTCTACTAGAGGCAAGAATTCTTCCCAACACTTTTGTTGGTCCATCACGTACATGCGCAACATGTCCTCCAAGGTTTGGTTCGTTCGTTCGGTCTGTCTGTCAGTCTCTGGATGATACGCAGTACTAAATTTAAGTTGAGTTCCTAAAACCTTTTGGAAACTCGTCCAAAATCGTCCCGTAAACACCAATCCTCGATTGGATATAATCCTCTTGGGCACACCATGCAACCTCACAATCTCACTAATGAAAACTCTAGCTATGTCAGGTGCCTGATACATCGTCCGAACAGAAATAAAGTGAGCACTCTTTGTCAGAGTGTCTACTATTATGAAAATAAAGTGATGTCTCCTTGCCGTCAGTGGCAATCCAACAATAAAATCCATCGAAATAACTTCCCATTTCGATTCCGGAATGGCATGTGGTTGTAGTAACCCTGCTGGGTGTCTATGTTCAGCCTTTACCTGTTGACATTCTAGACATCTGGCCACATAGTTGACTATGTCGGCCTTCATTCCCTGCCAGAAAAATAAGGGTTTAAGGTCTAACCTCATCTTCTTGACTCTCGGGTGAGCCATGTAAACTGCTCTATGAGCCTCGCACAGGATCAACTTCCTGAACTCGTCGTTTGGCATTACGTAAATCCGACTTTTAAACCTCAACAACCCATCACTATCAAATGAAAATCCCTCATATCGTGGTACCATCATTGTGTTTTGTCTGATAAAACCCTCGACCTCTTTGTACCAGTCATCATCACGCTGTAAAGTTAGAATCTTTTCATGTAGATTCGTCTGAAGAGGCAACACTAAAAAGATGCGTGGCCTCTGACTCAAAGCATCCGCCACTAGGTTCATTGTTCCCTTTATGTAAGTAATCTCAAAGTCGTACTCGCTAAGCAATTCTGACCAACACCGTTGTCGTGCGTTCAGGTCATTTTCCATAAAAATGTGTTGTAGTCCACAATGATCAGTCTTTAGTTCAAATTTTCATCCAACAAGGTAGTGTCTCCAAACCTTCAAGGCATATAAGATGGCTAATAACTCCAAATCGTGCATCGCGTAGTTCTCCTCATGCCTTCTTAGTTTCCTCGAAATGTAAGCAATCACTCATCTGTCTTACATCAAGACTCCGCCTAAGCCTTCCTTGGATGTATCTGTGCATACCAAGAAGTCCGCATCCATGTCAGGGACCCTTAGTATCGGCGTTGTTGTCAAAAACTCCTTAAGCCTCCGAAATGCTTCTGCGCATTTCTTGGTCCAAACAAACTTCATGTTTTTCTTTTGCAATTTCGTGATTGGATTTTCTATCTTCGAAAATCTCTCGACAAACCGTCGATAGTATCCTGCTAAACCCATAAAGATACACACTTCCATGACATTCATCGGTGCAGGCCATTCCATAATAACCTCGACCTTGGTTGGATCCATGACGATGTCTTCACCGGAGATGACATGCCCTAAGTAGTGAATCTTCGATTGGTAAAAAGAGCATTTGGACAACTTCCCATACAATTTGTGCTCTCGCAGACACTATAGAACCAAGCGTAAGTGCTCATCATGCTCCTCCATCGTTCGAGAGTAAATCAAGATATCGTCAATGAATACTTGGACAAACTTGTCCAAGTATTTGCGGAACACCCCGTTCATTAAACTCATAAATACCCCTGGGGCGTTTGTCATTCCAAATGGTAAAATAGTAAACTCGTAATGTCCAAACCTCGTCTTAAAGGCGGTCTTAGGGACATCATCCTCCTTGATCCGTAACTAGTGATACCCTGATCACAAATCGATCTTGGAGAACATCATCACACCCTTCATTTGATCAAACATGTCATCAATTCTCGGCAATGGATATTGATTCTTGATCATAGCCTTGTTCAATTGATGGTAGTTAATGCAAAGCCTCCATGATCTGTCCTTCTTCCGTATGAAAATAACAGGTGCACCCCACGGTGACACACTAGGACGTATCAATCCCAGGTCCAACAACTCCTTCAGTTGCATTTTCAACTCTTGTAACTCTGGGGTCGACATCCGATAACGCATTCTCGCTATCGGTTCAGTCCTCGGTTTTAGGTCTATGGTAAAATCCAACTCCCTCTCCGGTGGCATCCCAAGTAACTCCTCTGGAAACACGTCTGCAAACTCTCACCACCGGAAGGTGTTCTAGAACTTTCGCCACTCCCATCTCGTTTAGCGCAAGGATTGCATAAATCTTGCACCCCTTGTGCATGCTCTTCTGAAGTTGCAAGGAAGAGATGAACCTCAGGGAAACTCCCTGGTTCCATCCTATAATCACACATCTCTGTCCCTCGTCATCGACCAAGCTCAACCATTTTGTCTTACAGTTGAGTATCACCTCATGCGATTCCAACTAATCCATACTCGTCACGACATTATAAGATCCTAGGATCGTTACGTATAGGTTGGCCCTCGTGGAAAACTCTCCCAGGTTAAGGGCACAACCCGTAACGTTTCCTCCAACCTTCTGTTTGGCTCCAAAACTCATCTCTATGAAGCTAAACCCATCCTATTCGACTGCCTTTACCTTATTCCTTTTTAGCGCTGCACCAGAAATGAAACTCTTGATAGAATTGGGATCTATCAAAATACTAAGGGTCTGGTCAGCGATGGTACCTATCGTCTCGAGTACAGTCGATTGATGCTCTGCCTAGCCATTATTCACCGCTGCATGAATCCGATGGGCCTTGCCCATATCTCCCACGATAGTGGGTCCTGCTGATCCAGACGCTTTGGTCCTCTCCACAGGACAATCGTGCTGGTAGTGTGGCTCCCCACACGTCCAACATCCCTTCTTTGGCCCAGTAGTCCTGGTACCAGAAGTAGAAGATGACGGCTCACCGGCACAGAACCCTGGTCTGTTCTGCTGAACAGGCCTAAACTGTTGCCGCTATGGGCGGTACCCAATAATCTCCATCACATTTTCGGCGGCAACCCTTTCGGTAACCAACACGTCTCCGCAACCTTCAGGTGTGGGATATGGGCTACGATCAATCACAAAGCCTCGAAGGCACTAAGTGCATCTTCCTCTGGTAGAGTTGGAGGTATCACTACATAGGTGGAGGAAGGAATTACACTTTTTGTTTGTGTACGCTTAAGCGAAAATATGTAGTTGTGGTTGCTCTCACTTCAGGCCTATTGAATTCATATTTTTAATAGTTTCAGGGATGGCTGCTCTCTTACAATGTAAACACAGTTCTCATGGAAGCTGTAGTTTCCGCTCTTACTGAAATGTTTACTGTAATAGGCATTCAAGCTAATGGGAACAGAGATCTTGCTCAGTTGGAATTATGTAACCCTAATAAAACGGTGCAGGACATGTTCGCTCCCACTCTTTCAAATGGCTTCGTATTTAGCACCAATTAAAATATGCTTTGTATACTCTTTAAAGCACTCCTATATAGCTGTGTGAGTAGGGGGGACCATGCATAGTAGGGTAATTAAACAATGTAAAAATCATTTATATACAATTACAGATTATGAAGTAAATAAACAATGTAACAATGTGAAAATGATTTTTATATCAAATGTAATGGTATTGAACGCACTAAATTGTGAAGAATTTCATTTACAGTTGAGAAAAGCATTTTTCACCCATTTTTTTTTCAACATTTGAGCAAAGTTTGAATCCATAAATGTCGAAACTTAATCATTGATCCATCACGACAAAGTGTAGGTGTTCAAGAGTCGACTACTCATCATGACATAGTATTACTTGATTTATTTATCCATTTATTTTGATTTGAAGAAGGATAATAATAATAATAATAATAATAATAATAATAATCTATTTTTAAGGTTACGATCAACGATTTGATTGGTAAAGTCTACGAAGGTATACATACCCTACCCCCTTTGGAGGAAACACATGTTCTTAACCATTAGGCCCACTCAAGCTGTATATATATATATATATATATAATTGTTAATGTAAAAACTTTCAATTAAAATATAAATATATATAAATATAATTTTAACTTTATTTAATTATTTTTTAATATATAAAATTAAATTATATTTATATTATTAAAATAAAAATTACATACTATCTTTTAACTATTTTATTTTCTATTTAATAATTTATCCATCATTTTACAATTGTTATTTCTTATATAGTACTTTATCCATCAATTTTTTTTTTTACAGGAACGGTTATGGGATTATATTAGAAACTTAGCATGAATGCCTCAATTCGATTACAAAAATTGGGAGCAGAGCCCAGAGTGCCTCTCCTATTAGAAGGATCATGGCGCTTATGCTAATATTCCAGGTCTTCTTACATGCAACATTGAAATCCATTTCCGTAATTTGTCCAAGCTTGTGAATACAAACAATTTGCTTCAAAAGGATGCAATAGAACATGGTAGATAGAGGGTTAAGGAATTGGATACCAAGATTCGTCTCTGTCTCTTAGAATGGACCCAGCGGAAAGGAGAACTGCTTTATTTGCTTCCAAATCCTCTTCCTTATTGTTCGTTCTCAGCACATGGAAAAAATTCAAGTTCTGGAAGGATTTTGCTAGGACTTTGATTCTAAAGATCAGTCTTGCAAAGCGCAAATATGACAAGGCAGAATTGGTCACTATGGATTTAATGATGACCTGCGAGTCCACAAAAAAATTTACCTCACTGATGCCCAAGTCTTTGAGATACTTGAGTTATTAGAAGAGAGCCATTGCTTCAACTTGAATGCTGGAAGTATGGCCCAGGCCCCAGGCAAAGTTGTGGATCGTTCTGCCTTCTAAATTCTTTATAACTCCCCCTGCGCCGTCTTTTCCTAGGTTGCCTTTGGCTTCCCCGTCAAAGAAGAGGGAGTGTCTTGATTGCTTGGAGATCCAGTCATAGAAATATTTCTCTTTTTCTCTTATTTGCCACTTTTTGGGAGGGATGGTGATGCTTACTGCTTTTTGGAAATGAAGATCAAGTGAGGTGCCCCAATCAAGATCTTGCTGGCATAAGTTTTAGTCATCCAATTGATCTACCAGGCATTCTTTCAGCTAGCATTTTATCTTGATCACAACAAACTTAGTGTCCTGCGCTTTATTTCTGAAGATCCTTTTATTCCTCTCTAGCCAAATTTGCGAGCTGATGATTTTTGGAAGGGAGGTCCAGGCGGCTTTGATTATTTTTTTTTTTGGAAAGGGGCCAGGATATCTGGGCAACCAGTTTGCGAACAACTCAGAAATGGAGCTATGGAGTGTAAAAATGGATCTCCAAGTGCCTAAGAGCTCATGCCAGATTTGCGTTGTGAATTTGCACTCCAATACCAGATGGCAGGCACACTCAACGTTTTCTTTGCACAAGATACACCTAGAAGGACCATAAATTCCCCTTTTCTGTAGTCTATCATCTGTTAAGATTTTGCTATGACACAATAGCCAGCAAAAGAAGTCGACTTTCGGAATGGAGTAATGGTTCCAAATCCCCTTCCAGGGTGCTGGATCTGAAGGAATGTGAGGCCGCTCCAGCAACTTAGCATAGCCCTGCGCCACAAAAAATCCACCAACCATCAGCCCCCAGCCATGAGTGTCCTTTCTCCTCCCGTGAGTGGGGGCAATGCCATGCAAAAGGGAAAAAAACTCAGCATGATCGGCCTGGAGTTCCAAGGGCACTTGGATTTGCTTCCATATTGCCCAGGTTGTACCATTCCATAAGGAGAGGTTCCACAAAAATTTATATCAAGCGTTATCCAACCACAGGCGCAGTGTTTACAGGGAGCTGTAATCTGCCAGTGGAGGATTGTTCAAAATTCGATCATTCCACATGTTCATGCTTTTGCTGTTTCCAAGGATCCAGAATGTGTGCGAATTGATCAGGGGGATGGATTTGGCACAGAGGTTGAAGGGGGTCAACTTGATTTGAGGGAGTGGATTGTCTAGCCATCGAGTTCTCTTGCCTTTGAAATATTTCTTCCAGAGTGCCAGCTGCGCCCAGTCAGGATTGGGAGTAATGATTCTCCAAATAGTTTTTGCTCCCATAGATATGCTTTGGGAGCATAGGTTTTTAAAGTTCAGACCCCCCTCCATCAATGGCTTGGAGACTATTTCCCATCTGATGAGAGGGATTTTTTCTCATTCTACTCTCCTCCGTTCCAAAAGAATTGACTAATGCAATCCTCCATTTTTCTAAGGATGCCTACAGGAGCAAGAAGGATAGAGAATTGAAATAGAGGAAGGATGTGGAGTACAACTTTGATGAGCACCATCTTACCTGCAATATTGAGCCAGGAGGAACCCCAAGCCTGCATTTTAATTTTGAATTTCTCTATTTGGGGAAGCCAATCTCGGTTGGAGGCTTTCTTGAGAAAGATAGGAAGTCCAAGATACCTGAACGAAGACCAGGATGAGGAGGAAGCAAATCCAAAGCATCTAGCTATAGCATTGAGAGAGGAGTTTGAAATGTTCCAGCCATAAATGTGACATTTCCCTTTGTTTAGCATACTGCCAGATTCCTCATAGAATTCGTCCAACACTTCTTTGAACCTACCAGCCAAAATCATTGTGGCAACACGCAACAACAAAGTATCATCGGTAAAGAGGGCGTGATTGATTTTTTTAACTCCTCTTTCTATACTTAGTCCAATGATCTCATGATCTTCCTGCTTCTTGTCAAGGTAAAAGCTGAGGACAGACGCTTGTAGAACAAAGAGGAAGGGTGAAAGAGGACACCCCTGCCTAAGTCCTCTCGAGGCTTTGAAGAAGCCAACAACCCTACCATTCACCAGGGGGGCAATCCAGGGATCCAAGATATAAGCTTGAATCCAATTTATGAATCTCAATCCAAACCCAAGCTTATGAAAAACATCGAATAGGAAGCTGTGTCTAATTTGGTCAAAAGCATTTTCTAGATCAAGCTTGACAACCATACCTTTTTCTTTTTGATGAATACTTGAGTGAATCGCCTCTTGCATTAAGGTGAAGTTGTCCACAATTTATGTTCCATGGATGAAGCCTCCCTGATTCTCCAGAATAATTTTGGGGAGGATGTTCTTAAGTATGTTGGATATCACTTTGGTGATCAATTTGTACCCTATGTTACAAAGGGATATCGAACGAAATCTATTGAAGGTTTTGGCTTCTTTCTCCTTAGGAATGAGGGCAAGGAATGCAGAGTTAGTGTTGCCTCCAATTTTCTGACAGTTTTTGGATTTTAAAATCATTTTAAAGAAATCCTTTTCTAGAATATGCCAGCAGGCCTGGAGGAATCTAGTTGTAAATCCATCCAGGCTTGGAGCTTTGTCGGGGTACATAGCATAGAGGGCATCCTTTACTTCACTTTTTGTGACTTTGGCTTCTAGCAACTGATTCATCTTCATTGTTATCAAGAGGGGGACCATTTCCAGAAGTTTATAATTTTGACCCATCTCCTCTTCCTCATTATACAGATTTTTAAAATGGAGGAAGGCTGCCCTTTTGATGCTAGTATTATCCTTGTGGGTGATATTTTCTGCCTTAATTTTTGATATGGCATTTGACCAATTCCTTGCTTGGGCTTGCTTGTGGAAAAAGGAGGAGTTCTTGTTCCCTGCTTTGAGCCATAGGCTTCGCAATTTTTGCCTCCAGTATTCTTCCTCAGCCAAGAAAGCCTTGTGAAAATTCTGCTGAAGATGTGCCTCTTTATCTAAAGCCTCTTTTGTTATTTTAGCATCTTCCAAATGGAAATGGTGGAGCTCTAAGGAGCTTTGAATTTTTTTTCTTTCGGTGGCAGGATTGGGCAAATATTTGGCCCATCTTTTTAGAACAACTTTCATTCTTCTGAGTTTTTCCTCCCAAACAAAAAAAGGGGAGCCCTTGACTGGTTTCTTCCAACTTTCCTTGACCATGTCCATGAAGTCTGGTTCTTTGACCCAAATAGGGATAAATATGAATGGTATTGGGCCAAGATTAAGATGCGCCAGTAGCTCAAGTTTGATGGGTTTGTGATTGGAAATGCTACAAGGAAGGATATGCATTCTAGCCTCTAACCCTAGAAGGAGGAAGGAACTTTGAACAAAAAATCTATCCAATCTTGCTGCAATATGTCCAGGACCGACTCTTTTATTTGATCAAGTGAACTTACTAGTAGAGGGCTTGATGTCTAGCAAGTCCCAGTCCTGCATGAGGTCTTCCGCCCATTCCCTTGCAGATCCCTTACGATGCTGCCTCCTCTCTTTTCTGCCGAGAGTAAAGTGAGATTGAGATCTCCAGCAATGATGACATTTTCCAAATTTACTAGATCTGCCAGGTTTCTTATGGAATCCTAACAGGCCTTTTTCTCCCCAGCATTAACTGGGACGTACACATTAAAAAGAATTATGATCTCCTTTGTGATGAGATGTTACGGATTTAAAAACAACTAGTGAGTGTTTAGGGTCTCAGATACTAGTGAGAACTTATTAGTATTCCAGAGAGTGCCCAGCCCACCTGATGCTCCACGAGCAGAGACTGATTGCACTCCACCATTATTACAAAATTTCTTACTTGTTTGAAGGAAGACTGAGTCCTCCATTTTTGTCTCCTAAATGAGGAGTATATATGGGGTTTCTATTCTTATTAAACTTCTTATGGATTATTTTTTGGGTTTTCTCCCCATACCCCTGCAGTTCCAAGAGACAACCTTCATCATTTACTTTTATTATGTTGGGCTCCCTTGGAGCCTTGAGTGTGGTGTCTCGTCATCTTCGGAGTTTTTGCTAATAGTTTCTCAAGGGTTGGATGGGAGCCTTGAAGCTTGTCTCTGTACGTTTCATGTTCTCTTTTTTCCCGTGTTGACTTATGACCTCTTGTGGATCTTCTGACAGAGGTTTGAGAATCTCCTAGTTCTCCTTCCTCCTCTGAGTCCTCTAATTCTTGAGCTTCCTCCTCATCTTCTGAGAATTTTCCTTTAGAGATCTTTGCTGCACTTCCACCTTTGATCGAGCTGGAGGGGTCTCTTTTGCTGGGGAGTTTACCTTTTGAGTCTCGCCCTCTTGAAATTCCTCTATTTCCGAGCTTAGTGGCCCAAACTTAATCTCTTTCCCCATCAGTGAAGGCTTTTGCTGAATAGGGGTCGACTGAGGGCCTTTGCCAGATTGGGCACCATACTTGTGGGGTTTATGGGAACACTTGACGTGCTTGATCTAATTCCATCCCTACTCCTTCCCTTTCTCCATCTCACCATTGTTCAGACAACCTCTGGCAAAGTGGCCGTAAACATGGCATTTTCGACATTTGAAGGGTAGTTGCTCGTAATCTAGCTTTTGCACATGGGTCCAGCTGCTAACATTGATTTTTATGGCCTCTCGAAGACCCACCTCTAGATCTACCTCCACGCATATTTTGGCAAAATCATATTGATCCTTGTTGTTCACCCGATCTATAAATTTACCCAAGGCATTGCCTATGTGCTTCAGTGAATCCCAGTTCCAACAGTGGACCAGAAGGTTTGGGAGGCTAACCCATACCGGGACTGCAGAGGGAACATCGGTTGCAGGGTCGAAGTCTGGCGTCCATTTGTTAAGATACAGACCCTGAGGGCCCATGAAGTAGGTGTCATTCCGGAAGATCAGATCCTTGTCCTCTTTCGAAGTGAACTCGAAAATGAAGTAACCTCTCCCCAAGAAGTAGGAGGTTACGTTGTTATTGATTAATGGAGCCCATTTTTTTCCGACCCAGTTCTCTATGGATTTTGGAGAGGGCTAGAGCCCTATGAACTGGCCTACAAGAGAATGATCTACCAGGGATAGAGCAACCTGGATCAATCCTTCTGGAGGAAGAGAGATCTCAGGGATCTCATCTAGTTTCTTCACAAACTTTGCCGCTTCATATTTCTTCTTCTTTGGCAAGGATGCCAGCAGCTTATTGAACGCATCTACAACCGAGGGCGAAGATGGAGGAGGGGGAGGCCCCTGGGGCGTGCCCAAATCCTCCATGGAGGCAAGAAAACCCTAGCTCCAGGCACGACGCAGTC
>JASDQU010335660.1:0-12658 GCA_032191745.1 Picea mariana | reverse complement strand
GAAGGGGCAGCAACGAAGTCAACATTGGTTATGATGTTGCTTTGTTGGATCGTGAGAGGTTTGATCTAAGATTAAATGGATCCAATAAATTATTCTCTATTGAACAGGGCCAACCACGTGAAGGTGGAAGCCCCTATGCCCTCCCCCCCTTCACATCACTCTCAATTCCCCAATACCCAATCTATATTCTAATAGAAAATATGCATTAAAAATATTCAAAATTGATAAAAAGTGCTTGTAAAGATAAGCAAGAAATTTGATATAAAAGAAGTACAAAGTTTTTTACTATTTCCTTTTTCTTTGAACATAAGTACTACAAATTAATAGAATTGGGTTTGTTTTATCTATCTATCCATATTTTACTAACCATCTATATTTCATATTTTACTAACATAAGTACAAGAAAGTATGCAATAACTCATTCAAAGGAAATGCAAAAAAAAAGTATGCAAGAAATCATTCAAAGGAATATGTCATGAAAAATGGTTTTTATATATGAGGTTTATCATCCAAAAAATGTTCCAACTATATTAGCTATAAGTACATTAACTATATGTCTTATAAGGCCTCTTATTATGTGCTTTCCAGTTCTTAAGTAAATCATCAACATCCACATCCTATTTTTTTAGGGGATTTTCAACAGTTGATTCTACTTTACTCCTCTCATGCATGAGAGAATGCCTAGTCTTGTATTGACGGGGTGGAAGCTGCTATGAGGGGGAATCCCCTACAAAACAAAAAATATTAAATTTATATGGGCAATTTATAAATATCATTGAAGTAGTTCAGTAATATTAAAAAAAAACTATGAAATGTAATTATTTACCCAGTGCACTAGTCGGCACCATTGGAATTGTTGTCGGTATGTACTCCTCTTCAGGTGAAGGATCCTTAAGTATGACATTCTATGTCATTGAAACCACAAAATATATAAGGACACAATCGTAAATGCATAAGTAAAAAAAAATAGAAGTAAAATATATGAAATTACGAAATTATTAAGTATATGATTAATATACAACCTATTATCATCATGGGCCTCAGTTGTAGGAACATCGTGAGGCTGCATCCCATTGGAATGGATACTCAGGAGCACCATGTTGTGGCAACATTGCACTATCAATGCATTGATCTTCAGTACGAATAGGCTCGTTGATAGTGTTTATCCCCTGATTAAAACAAAGTAACACATTATATTTATGGATGATATCAAACATGAATGTATTTTATAAGTAATGAAAGGTTAATGAGGATTGATTTTTATTTACCTTATCCTGTAAATCGGATCTTGGGGTTTTCCCCATGCTTGTCCTATGTTCGACGACAACTTGATAGTCGTACCTATAACCAATATGGAGGTCTTCCTCTATGGTTTCGGTTCCAAAGTCATCACCCTGCATTGCATAAGAGTATGTATTTTTAATGTTATTGGCTGCAATTACCTGAAAATTGGAAGGCGATACAAATAATATTGTTAAGATGTTTGGGTGCTTACTATCCATAACTACAACTTCATGTAGCCTCCCTAGCCTAGCTTGTGTTGGCCATGTTTGGAAATCCTTGCTTTCATTGCCTTAGAAGTGTCAGGAAACCTATCATCAAAAGTTTCAAGTATGTTATATACCGCACTTTTTTTAGATAGAAGGAAAATTAAAGGTATTGAATTAAAAATGTAATTTACCTTGGGGTACCAGTTGGTGTTTTTCCTTCTTTTATCAATTTCTTTTACTTTTCATCCTCAATGAGCGCCTTCCACTCCCTATCTGTAACCACGGGAGAATGCTCATACCTAGGGTTCTTTTTCAAGTGAACCCTATAAACATATCACGTAGATTTCAAATATTGGCCAACTAAGGAGGTGGTTGTTTTTTTACTGAAGGTGTCTACTCCGAAGAGGCCTTCAAGATAATCCATAAGTTCTTTTTTGAGTTTGGAATTTTGGGAATTCCACCTTGTGTGTATGGTTGGCCCAAAAATCAACCATCTTTTGGTCTCCAAGTCCCTAAAAAAATGGTCATTTCCTGCATGCAAAAATATATGATCATTAATTTAAAAATAATAATATAGATGTTCTATGTTTGAGATAGACAACATGAAACAATTAAAATATTAAAAAATACATGGGAGTCTTATTTTCTTTAATGGAAGTCCTTGTTCGTTGACCAAAAATGTGCAAGGAAGGGTCCCCATGCTGGTAACACATCTTGCTCCAGGAAATGAAATTGTATAATCCACATCATCAGGCTCATCTCTGTCACCACTTCCAGAGCCTCGGTGTGTTGTTGCCTGGGGGTGTGTATCATGGCTCCCATCTAAAGGTATGGAAGTCGGAGAACTAAATATCCTGGAAGGTATATGAGGGCCTGAATCAGGAATCTATGGAAATTGTGCAGTGTCATATCTACTAACAACATCATACTAAACGGGCTCCAAATAACTCTATGTAAGAAAGAAAATATTTTTTCGTTTGGATAATGTAAAAGTTAAAAAAAAAAAAACTTTCATAATTGAACTTATGACACAAACAAAGCACTTTAAATTATGGTTATTACCTTATATTTCCTAAGTTGTGTCATAAGAAGTCTGATTATGTCTTTAAACTCGGGAGTTTGATCTTCAAGGTCTAACAAGCGAGCAAGTTCCTTATTCACTTTAATGATCTTCTCATGTAACAGTACCATTGGGTTGGGGGATGAATACAATTCCTCCTTGTCAGCCGAATCATGAGAACCATGGCTCATAGACTACATATTTCAACAAAATAAAAGTTTGTTTTTTTTGTTTGTTAATTTGTGCGGAACCTGTTGGCTACGCGATTAACCTGTGGCTTGAGAAACCGCGACTCAGGGGCATCTAAGCCGTCAAAATCACCCAGGGATCGCACCCAGCCTGAGCCACACCAACCCTTAACATGGTTGGATTTTTTTTCCCCGCAGGTTTCGAACCGGTGACTTTAACATCACGGAGTGGCTTAACAACACACTCCATCACTGACTGTCCTACACCTCGGGGACAACAAAATAAAAGTTATTTCAGTTATGTAAACAAATAAAATTATTGATAGCCACACAAATAAAATTATATAAATAAATAATAAAATTCACATATAATGTAAGTCGTAATTTTTAATCCTTTACATGTTCTATGGCTGGGCATTTTCCACAATCATCCTACCACATTTTAATATAATTAGAACCCCAAAATATTTTAAAAATTGTTAAAGATAAAAAGAAATTGTTAATCGTTTCACAAATTATATAAACAAATAATAAAATTTACATTAACTGTAAATCGAAATAAGTAGAGCTTTCTTAAAGAGGTGTTGCATAAGTACCCACACACTATTAGTCGATGAATTTATTTGATTATAGTGGTAATCCACTAATATTAACTCTTCCATGAGAGTTATCTTTTTTATTGTGCACATGACTACCCGATTCCCTTTTCATCCCTCATAATTGAAATTTGGTTGTTGTTTGTTGTTTGTGGTCGTGTTTTGTTTATAAACCCTGCAATATTGCCAGAATATTTAGGCCTTCCATCAATGTAGATATCCCCTCCCTTATTTTTATCATTTTTTATTAGTTGTATATAATTTGTGGCGACTGCATATCTATGCATACTTCGCATGTACCAGACCAACTGCATCCAATCGTTGCAATCGTAACACGGTCTGAGAAATCCCATCAATTCAGTTATTGTATTATATTTTACAATTTTTCCATCCATGGAAAATAGCCCCATGCCATGCAGGGAGGATGGTGCAATGTGATACGTCCTATTGTTAACAATGAAGTCAGTGTCCAACGGAGGCAGTTCTTTAGGTACCCATTTTTTCACCAAATGCTTATACCTGAGTGGCACCTCTATGTCTCCCATGCTCTCATCATCATAAGAGCATGATACTCCTTTGGTAAGAAAAAATTCCATGCATATACAAAATTTTCTTCTGACCTTTTCACCTATGGTCGTTGTTCGCATATTAAATCTACTAGATGCAGTTGTATTTCCATATGTTTTTTTCTTCAACTTCCCTCACTCAATGAATAAATATCTGACAGGTACCTATTTGGTTGTACCTTCAATCAATTGAACATAGACAACAAACATCAGAGATTTGAAACAAATAAGAAAAAATTAGAAATAATAATTTAAAAACTATCACATAATAATAGAATGGGGGTGTGTGGGTGGGGCGTGGGCACTTGCATACCCAGAAATGCATTAGGGTGCACCTACAACCCTAATATGGAGAAAATTCCCTTTTTGATTGAAAATATAAGAGATAGTCCCTTGAATGATGCTTAAAAATGGTAAGAGTGACGTATAGGCTTATAGACATAAAGAGCATGCTCTAGTTCTAGTTCTAGAGTCTCAATTTATTAGGAAAATATGCCTTCTTTAACCTCATTATGCATAGTTAGGCTTAAAACTATGGCCCTTCCAATTAGGGGTTAATTATGGCTAATGTTCAAATGTGTGTAAGCCACAATTAGTAGGGAAATTAATTGACTATATCAAGTATTCTAAGAGTCATTTAGTCCTTGTTAAACAACTTGATGAATTTCTTTTAGTTCGTTTTCTACTTACTACGACAACCTTACACAAACAAATTCCAACTAAACTATAAATTTTCATTGCCAAAGGCTTGGTTGATATATTATATGAGACATTTATGATTGTAATTGGGCACCAACTTGAAACAAGCTTACAATTGTGATCCTAATTAGGGTTCAACTTAATGTTTCCTTGATTAATTTATCTCAGATAAATTATTTTCACAAGGTGCGTGGATGTACTTTGTTGTTAGAATGACCATATCAAAATATAAAATAGAGAATTTTAGAGAAAAATGTAAAGTAAGGAAAAGTGTACTTGAATTTGTGGAATGAAATCTTATCAATGAGAGTACACCTATGTGTCACACACCTAATTTAATAACACACTGGATTATTTGTTTCGCACATGAACATCTTGGTAGAAGTCTCAATGTGTTTTTTTAATCTTTGGATGGAGATGTTTTCATGCATTGTTCATTGTGACCATTAAGGGGGTGTAAGAATGTAATGGTAACACTTTGAAAGTGTCAGAGGATTGAACCACCATGCCATCATTGGAGGAAGAATTAATAATGGTCAAGGATTACAAGGAGGATGAGTAATTGGAAGAATAGGTGGGTGACATCATTCATTACCTTGACTGCACTAGAACCATAAATTCAAATATTTTCAGAACCCTCAAACTCTATTGGCACACCAAGACCATGGTGGCATTGGGATTGATTCCCAAAGACCAGGACTTCAAGAAGCTCAAGAAAATTATGGAGTCTCTCTAGGAGAAGAACAACTTACTAATGACAATGGTTTCATGGTTGTTCAAGTTCCATGGAGGTTCTTTCCCACTCCCTTAAATTGGTTGGTTGCACACAGAGTCTTCTTTAGTTGCACACATAGTCTTCTTCGTTGTACAAAAACTTTGCCTTTCTCTTGGAGATCATTAAAATCAGAAAGGAAGTTGATGTCTAAAGGTTTTGTCCATTTAATATCTCTTTGAATTCCATGAATTAGAACTTTAAACATATCTTTTTATCCTACTAGGAAATTTTTAAAGGGATTTAGTTATTGACTTAATCATATATGTTGAAGTCACAAAGTTGTCTCTATATTGTAAAGTTTATTTGGCCCACATATTTATTAGTGATTATTCTAGTGACATTTGTTGCATAAATTGATGACAATTCAAATCTTTTAAAGCATATTTTTTGAAGAATCAAGTTGATAATGTTATTTGAAGCAGAATTGGAAGAAGCAGGGAAGACTCAATCCCTTGTTGGTAGAAGAGCTTCCACAAATCCTATATGGAATTTATTCAGAACTCCAGTCTTTCTGACATTTTTAATTATGTGATTTTAATCAGTTTTGTCGAGAATTTATTGACTCAAGTGTGTGGACCTTCAGTTTCTTGAGGAGATAGAACATATCATAAAACGTTTGGTTGATTGTGCTATGGACAGTTCAAGAAATTTATATATTTTTCTTATTGCACTGACACGATGATGATGCAGTTACAGTGAAAGGATTCAGTTTAATAAGTTCGCATTTAGTATACAGTAATGATATCACAGACCCCATATTTTGTAACATCATAGGTAAAGTTTCCAGAACATGCCATTCTTGAAATATTTGAACATTAGAAATAAATGACTAATGAAAGCTTGTGGGTATCATTAAATGATGAAGAGATTTGGAATACATTGATGTTTGAATACAAATCAATAATTGGTATTACACTCAAGAGGGAACACATCTAAAGTTCTCTATACTTTGCTCTACCTCAATTATATTATGCCAATACATGTACCCTATTGAATCTCTTTCAAGTTCTAGAAATCCAAGAATTTGGATTATGTTCATTGTCATTTTTTTGGAATTTATTTCCATTGCTTGCACCCATCTCATTTTCCTTGAAATATGTTTATAGCTAAAATAATATCCTCTCACCTATGTGACAACAAGGTTTCCTTCATTGTTCAATTGGAATTTACTTTCGTCAATGTTCTTATAGCAATGATTCTAAGTACCAATAATGTTATAAGTATTGTGGCTTCTTACAATTACAAAATATTACTATAGCTCAAGTAATATATGCATTAAATTTGAGATCCTCTTGAATCGAAAGTTTTGTAATTGGCCATGTTGAATATTTATTTCTCTCTCTATTTTCAATCTTGTTTTCTTGTAGGGATGAACATTCCAATAGTTTAGTATACTTTATAAATAATGTTTATAGTAAATGTTTGGTCTATATGATTTTACAAAAAACATGCTTCTTTATATATGTGGAATAGTGCTAAGTGGCCTTTGCAAATCACAGTAAGAATTGTTTGCTTAAGAGTTTTTGATTAATTATCATCTAAGCACTAGACATTTTTGGATTCTTTTTTTAATTACATAATAATTTTCATTGCAAAGATCATGTTTGGTTTTGGCTCTTTTGTTATATTATGTTTATTATAGATAACATTATTTTGACCTAGGTCTTTGTTCTTTCTCATAAGTCATTCTATATTTCTTTACCTTCTAGGAATATAAGTGTGAGGCTTTAGCTCAATGAAATATTCATAATTCTGCCAAACTATTTGTGCCCATATGATTGATCATGATTCTACTCCTCTATGTGCTTGCTAATCTAACATGGTTCATCTTCATGATTTATCATTAGTCATCCTAGAACTATTTTACCTTTTAGGAATACAAGTGTATGGCTTAGTCTTAGGGAAATCTCTATAATTCTTCCAAATTGTTTGTGCCCATTCAATTGATCATGATTCTACACCTCTTTATTCCTTTATGTTTTCTTGTTCAAGTTTACATTTGTTGTTTCAAAAATATTTTGGTTTCATTTATATAAAAAAAAAATCAAAGAAATTTGTTGATAAGAACATATGGTATTCCTAGGCCTACTCTAGGAAAATTTATTTGCACCTTTCTCATCTTGGAGTAGCTTATGTTGATATAAGATACTTGTCTTTCAAACTCTTTCCATTTCTAAGAATTGAGGCATTGGGATTAGGTTATTCGGAATAAAAAAAAATCCAAACACAAATGTAGTCCACAATAGAAACTTTGCAATGTTATTCTTCTCTAGGTTGCATCATGGATTGGATAGAAACGTCACCCATTGAACTTCTGTCTTTGAAATTAGTTGTTATTTTTAGCAATGCTAAGACATCCATGGATGGCATGTTTCACTATGGAATGGAAAAATACATGTGTGTGAGGTGACAAAATCTTGTGTTGTTGATCCGTTTGGATTTTATTCCCTTGGTGTTACACATTATTTTGGTCACTTTGATGATGACCCTACAGGCATGTGTTCAGGCTCTCAAAACAATCTTTTACATGAGAAAAATGACTAATTTCTTCCCCTACAAGGCATATTTTTATAATGACGCCGCAGGTTGACAGTGGTACACAGTGCGGAAATCCTTGATTTCCACATGTTGCTCTATGTCTGGCGTGTGAGATTTCCACATGCTTCTATATAGGTAGGGTGCGGCGGTGTTTGAAGCTAAGGAAAGGAAGAAGTTTCATGGAGTTTATAGAAGGAGAATATTCTAGAATGTGAGGTGGCGTCCATATGGTTGTGGTCTTACTAGCTTCTCTGATTTGGTGGGATCATCCTCATCCTTGTAACCACTCCACCTTCTCCTATATAATGATGGGTTTCTCATGGAAAAGGTTAAGCAAGATTGAGAAAAGAATCGTTGAAAGAATACACTGAAGACTGTGTGAAGGATCATGTTACAACTGATGCTTGTGGCCTCTACTTGTCCATCAAGCTTTTGTGGACTATCTTCATACGAATTCAGAACAAGTGTATGTGTGTGTTGGAACAAAGGACCACTGAAAGGGAACTTGCGACATCAAGGCAATTTGGTTGTATCTTCCACTTTTACTTAATATGATACGGTGACATGTTTCTTTCCCATAAAATCATTAGCATTTTATTACATGACTCTTTGATCATGTGTTTAGGTTTCCATTGAATCTACAATTGTTTCTTTCACTTTGGTTGGTTTGTGTCATTGCAGATATGATCTCACAAGAGAACCAGAGTGAAGCAGGGACAACAGAGATATAAGGAAGTGATATTTGAAGGTATGTCATCTATTCCTTATTTGGTAGTAAATTCAGTGGTAGCAACTTAGGGAAAGCATCATGTCCTTTCTTGTTTTGTTCTAGATCCGGGTGGATCTAGGGAGACTAGTTTATGTCTGCATTCACCGATTTATCCAATAACAAAATTGGCGACTCCACTAGGGATACAAATTGATTGTGGTTTTTTGTTGGCCATTTTATTTTAACCTATTCTTTTTACTTGAAATTAGTCTCTAAGTTTGTGGGAGATCCATTCAGACTCTTTGGATTTAAAATTTCACTTATATCCTTTACCCTCTTCTCAAAATTTCTTGATTTACAGACACTTCCACACTGTACCCTATACATAGCCTGTGGAAACCTTCAATTTCCATGCTCTGGCTATTTTATTCAGTGTGAACTTTCTGCACCCTATCTATTTCTGGCCTGCAGAAACTCTTGATTTTTGCACTGTAATGTGCTATTAGGCTGCGGCGGCGCTTGTGAAATTTTTTGAGTTGGGTTTTAGCCTCTATTGATGCTCATTTTTTCTTTAATCAACTGGGAGGGACTTTTAATACTATCCCTTGACTGTTTTCTAGAAGTTTAACTTGTTGTTGATTGCTTTCGGAGATCGAATACCTCTCTTTTAGTCTTTTTCCATTTTTTGTCTTTGATTTTTATCGACAAGGGTATAATCTCTGAGCTTTTTTATGAGTGCTTGTTCAATTAAAAGTCTTTGATTGGATTCATCATTTTGGATTGATTACGTGTTCTGGATTGCTTGACGATTGGGAAGTCATTTTTCATTTACATTTGAAGAAACACTTTCTTGTCATTTTTTACTTTTATCTCCATTGAAAGTTTGATTTGCGTGCTTGTTGAGTGTATAATTTTTCTTGGATTACTTGTCCTTTCTTCTTCATGCAAGAATTTAAAGTCACTTAATCTTTCAAGTAATCATATATAAGGAAATTTTATTGTATCCAAAAGAAGAGAACATTGAGAAACTACATTGTTTTTTGGTTGTTTGCATTTGTGTCAATTTAAGAAAAAGAAAGTATATTTTGTAGCTTACATCATTCCATAAATACCTTCTCCCTGCTGTAGATAGAGTTCATTGAAAGAAAATTTGCATCATTCATTTCTCTTTGCATATTATTGGTTCAAGGTCTTACACAACATTGGTTTTGTTCCCGTCTCCCTCTTGAGTAACAACAGCTTTTAAAAAACATTGTGAAATCTAAAAATCAATTAGTAACTCTTATTTTCTAGGGCTCTTTTACACCAACATTAGATAGGCTGGAGCTTTGGAATAGGCTATGAGACACGCTCTCCAAAGAACAAAACACACAATATCATCTTGTGATAGGGAGTGTTTAATTCCATTTGCAACATTTTGTCCTCGGAATCCCTTCTCACACAAGGGTCAAACCTGAGGTCACATTGAGATTGGTAGAGTTACTCACCCTGCTTTGTTGATATCAGTGTAGATATTGTGTGTATTATGGGGATCACTTGAAGGTATACCCACAATGATGAGTGGAAGCCTCTCAAGTTGATTTCGGGCTAGATACCATGCCTTTGCGCTAGGGATGATTTTAGGGGTTAAATTTGGCTCATGGGCTAATTTTCCATGGTTTTTCCAAAAACAAGATTCGCTATTTTAAAAATGATATGCCCAAATTCTATAGGATAAAATTATTTTACCTTAAAAATCGCCAAAATTTTATAAAAACTATATAAAATAATTATAAATTTGAATATTTTTACAAAAGTATCGCCAAACATTTATAGTTGGCATATGAAGGATTAGTAAGATTCACCAATGTTTCTACATTTTAAAATAAATTTCCTTCCTTAAAATCATCCCTGCTTTGCGCATGGATCGGACTGTCGATTGTTTACCTAGGTATCACTTTTGTTCTTGGTAGCCTTAGTTGCCTATCTTCTTAGGGTCTTTCACGAGGTGACTGTGGAGGGGCAAGTCTTCACGGTACCTGGAATTGACATTGGCTAGACTCACTCGGGATCCTTAGAGGGTATACCCACGATTATGTGTGGGACCTTGCACCAAGGTATAAGTTCATTAAGCAGGTCGTCAACGTAACTTTTCCACCTGCTTTGTCCTAGCCCCTTCTTATCTTGACTTCACAACGTTGGATTTCATCACCAACTAGTGACTTCGAAATAATAAGGTTTTGTATGCTTGGTCTGATTCCTAGATTTTATTAGCGAGTGATGTTTGTTTTCATAGTTGGCCATAGATTTTTTCTGTAAAATTTTTGGCTCAGCCAACATTGACCCTCCATGCCGTTCATGTAGGATGTAAGGACTACCTCTAGAAGATCTGGAAGTTTCTGAACGCTTGCTTCCTAACCCACCAGAGGGCTCTCCTCAACAGAGTGAGGTCCAGGACAATATACCATCTCAAGCGGAAAGAACTGACTCTCTAGAAAATTATCGAATTGTTTCCAGTTCTTTAAACGCTTTCCAAATACCTCCTGGATATGAAAGATGTATTCTTCGACTGAATTCTTCCAGAGAACTTGTTGTTGACACTTCTGTAATACCAACCGGACCTCTTACCGGCCCGGAAAGTGAGGATCTGTTTTGGACCATTGACATATTTCGAACTCTGGCTACAGTGCGAGACCTTCACGGCTCGAGTGCAGGCGTTGATATACCTGTCATCCTTGAACTACCCAAGACGTATGCTACTTATACGATACCTATAGATCACTTTAATAGTACAACTTGTTATTTTTTCATAGGTTCAGACACACAGTCTATTGGTACTATCTCGGCCATTCCTCTTCAGATGGCACATTCTATAATGTTCACAAATGCTACGACTATTCCTATTGGGAATACAGTGGTTACCCAAGCTCCCATCGGTACACCACTTTCGTCTAGACCTATCCCATATCTTCCTCATGGATACCATGCTTTAAATACTTCCATCCCCATTCATACCCAAGTTCTGTCTGAAGTTTGTACCCCTCATGGATACAATGTTGCTGCCAGTTTCATTCTGACACCTTCCCAGGTCCCCTCCGAAGGGTCTTATCCACCTTTCATGGGAGAATTTGTCCCAAGTGGTTCCAATCCTATTGGAGGATCTACTCCATCATTTACTTATGGTTTTCATATTCTTGTTTGAGGATAATATAACAGTAGGGAGAAAACTCAATTTGGAGGTCACAACCAAATTGGAAAACAACCCCCGCTTGGAAGTCTTACCATGCCTTATGGACAAAACATTCCAGGATCGTTAGCCCAATATTGGAACCTTATCATCTAGGTAAATCCAAATTCATATGGGGGGAAACAACCTCAAGTTAGCTCTTTCATACCCCCTAGTTCGGGCCAATCATACCTCGATTCTACCAATCTCATTTGGGGTTCAAAAATTCAATCCAGTGTCCCTTTCCAGGGGAACATCCCTAATTAGTACAAACCTATCAGCTACATGCCTCCACATTCACTTCTGAATTTGTCGGGACCTTCACCTCACATGCAAACTGCTTACGGTCCTACTGGTATACTGATGGGACTTCCTCCCCAAAGTCACCAATATCCTCATGTGAATAGACAGTTACCCTTTTTATCCACTTTGGATCTTCCTGACTTGTATAGAATCTTGAATGACCCCATCCTACATTCTCCCCATTGGCTCGTTATACCGGCCAAGCTACCATATGACATTCCAAAATTTGATGGTAAACCGGGAGAAGATCCAAACAACCATGTCATGACTTTTTACCTTTGGTGTTCGTCCAACTCTTTGATGGACGATTCCATTCGGTTACAACTCTTCCAACGAACTCTTACGGGTTTGGCTGCAAAGTGGTATATAGAATTACCACGAGGCTTATTCACCGACTTTAATACCCTAGCCATGGCTTTCCTCACACACTACCAGTTGCCAATCCGTTATGAAACGGGAACCGATATTTTGAGTTCCTTCAAGCAAAATAAGGCCACTCACATCTCCGATCACATTCATGAGTGGAGAC
>JASDQU010335658.1:0-12654 GCA_032191745.1 Picea mariana | reverse complement strand
CTGTGGGAAAAAGAGCATTGTAGAATAAATGGGTTTACAAGTTGAAGGAAGAAGATGGAGGAGAAAAGTGGTACAAGGCTAGACTTGTTGTAAAGGGGTTTGCACAAAAAAAATTATATATTTTGATTAAATATTTTCTCCTGTTGTTAAAATGACTTCAATTAGAACTATTTTAAGTATTGTGGCCGTAGAAGATTTTCATCTTGAACAGTTAGATGTAAAAATATCTTTTCTCCATGGGGATTTGGAGGAATAGATTTATATGCAGCAGCCACAGGGGTATGATGTCAAAGAGAAGGAGAATTTGGTATGCGGGTTGAAGAAGAGATTATATGGCCTAGAGTAAGCTCCAAGGCAGTGGTATCTGAAGTTTGACAGGTTTATGACAGAACAGGGTTATAGTAGATGTCATTCGATGTCATTCTGATCACTATGTTTATTTTAAAAGGCTAGAAAATGGAATCTTTATTATCTTGCTATTGTATGTAGATGACATGCTTGTTGCAGGGTCTAATATGCAGGATATAAATGTGCTCAAGAAGAAATTAGCCAATTCATTTGCGATGAAGGATTTGGGTGTTTCAAAGAAAATCCTTGGTATGAGACTAACAAGAGACAGGAAAAATTGCAAACTGACATTCTCTCAAGGTGAGTACACAAAGAAGGTGTTGGAGAGGTTTAGAATGTAGAATGCAAAACCAGTTAGTAAACCTTTGGCCAAACATTTCAAATTAACTAAGGAAATATGTCCCAAGACACAAGAGGAGATAGAATACATGTATGGGGTCCCATATTCATCAGCAGTTGGCAGCTTTATGTATGCAATGGTTTTCACAAGACCATATATTGCACATGCAGTGAGATATGCGAGAAGATATGTGAACAATCTGGGTAAAGAACATTGGGAGGCAGTAAAGTGGATTCTCAAATACTTGAGAGGTATTGCTAATCATGCATTATTTTTTGGAGGTTCAGAAAATATTCTACGAGGATATGTTGATTCAGATATGGAAGGTGATAAACATAGCAGGAGGAGTACCACAAGGTATGTGTTTACTATAGGCGGAACAACAATAAGTTAGATTTCAAAACTGCAAAAGGTTGTTGCACTTTCAACAACAGAGGCAGAGTATGTTTCTGCTACAGAGGCTAGTAAAGAGATGATTTGGTTACAGAGGTTTATGGAGGAATTGGGAAAGAAGAAAGAGAATAGCAGATTGTACTGTGATAGTGAGAGTGTCATTCATCTTGCAAAGAACTTAGCCTTCCATTCAAATATTAAGCATATGCAGTTGAGGTACAACTTCATATGATCTGCCTTAGAAGATGGACATTTGAAGTTGGAAAAGATACACACTAGCCAGAATCCTGCAAACATGTTAACTAAGGGAGTATCCAGGGAGAAACTGAGTTCCTGCTCAGTTTCAGTTGGTCTTCAAGAATGAATATGAAGATGAGGAATTTTCCAGGTCCAAGAAGGTTCATAGTCCATCCTATACAACAGCGGTGGATTTGTTGAGATCAGTCTCCAAGTGGGAGATTTTTGGTTGTGGAGCCTGATTATCTTCCTGATTCAGAGATCTTTTACTTTCAGTCATGTTTATGCCCCATGAAGTATTTACACCCTAGAAGTATGTACACTCTTCCACATGAGGGAGTGCAGGGGGGGTACCCCCTCTGTGGGGTCCGAGGGGGCTATCCCCCCGGCTGGGGGGTCTGGGGGCAAGCGGGCCCCCAACGGGGGTTCGGGGGCAACATCTCCTGATGGGGGTTCGAGGGTGAAGCCCCGAAAGCAAAAATTGCCTTGTAAATGTATATTGTAATTTCATTGTAAATCTGGACCATTCATTATAACGTTGCAGATATAATGGTAGAGATTATGTTAAGTTTTTTTTCCCTAGAAGGAAACCCTCTTTTATGAGGGAAATGTATTGCGGCTATGGTTGATGGTGAATATTGTATTTTGAGATAGGAGACTGTGAGAGAAATAAGAGGAAGTTACAGCGGGTTTGTTGTAGGTTGTATCCCTTCATATGTTGGATAATAATAAAGGAAGGACCTGGAAATTTCTCTGGTGGACATAGCCCACATTAGGTGAACCACGTAAATCTGTGTCTCTATTGTATTGTGTATCTTCTGTTTTTTTTTTCCACAATTGTTGTATTTTATCGCTCCATGGTCCTGTTTTTCTAAAAGGAAATTTATTCCATTGTACAATCTCATCGTCAATGGAAACATTACATTCTGGGAAAGAGACGATCATACACACTAAGCACAAGCCTTTGTAGTTCATATAGACACAGGGGAAATTGCAGGACGACCTCCATAAAAAGTGGTCCACCTACCTGCAACAATTCCATCTCAACATAAATTATAATACATGTATCTCAAATTGTGGCATTGATTGTGTCATTGGACCTCCTGTGGCTGAACTCACCACTGTGCTCCATTCTTGTGGACATGAACCATATGAGTGGCCCAAACTTTATCAGCAAGATTTGGACTTTGCCACCACCTATCAGATATTGGGTACAGGTGTAACCATCACATATTTTCACATTCAGGATAGACTCTTATGCCTCCAAGGCCATATCTATGTTCCTATGACTAAGAGTGCAAAGATGATTTGGGAAGCCCACTACATTCGGATGGCAGTTCATTTTGGCATGGAGAAAACTGTGGTCATTCTTCATAAACAATTTTATTTGCCAAAACTTTGGCAAGATGTCAGTAAGTATATCAGATCTTTCACTTCCTATGCCATTGCCAATCTAGCCATAGATAAGCAAGGCTTATACACCCCTATTCCTACTTTTGAGAAACATTGGGAATCCATTTCAATGGATTACATGTCAAGCCTTCTGTCCACCAAGCAAGGAAATGACTGTGTATTTGTGGTCGTTGTTCGGTTTTAGAATATGGCTATCCTGACAACCTGCAAGAAGAATATCACAATGGCAGATACTGCCAATCTCTTCTTCACACGAGTGTGGGTCCACTCTAGAATACCACATACCATCATCTCTGACTGGTATAGTAGGCTCATCACCACATTTTGGTTCAGTCTATGGTCATTGTTGGACACCAAGCTCACAAAATACACTTATTTCCACCCACAAACAGATGGCCAAACAAAGGTCGCCAATCGAATGATTGTGCACATCCTGCACATGTACAATTCTAATAATCCACATACATGGAACGAGAGTCTCCCCTATGTTCAACATAGTTACAACAGGGCTCTCCATAGCTCCACCAGTCGTAGCCCCTTTCAGGTAAGTTTGGGATTCCAACCCTTGGGACCCATTGAAGTTGCACTTCCTCTTACCACCACACAGAAAAAATCTTCCAATGATCAGTCTGCGATCGATAAAGGCACCAGATTCATTAAGAAAATTCATCACATCCACCATCAGGTCCAGGATATTTTTCATAAATTCAATGCTAAGTACAAGCAACGCCATGATCAACACAGGGTACCACACCCATTTCAAGTTGGTGAAAAAGTCTAGTTACATTTGCAGAAGGAGCATCTCATCGGGCCCCATCATAAGCTTTTCCCACTTCGTTATGGGCCTTACACTATCACCAAGGTTGTGGGTAGCAATGTTTTTAAGCTCAACACTCCACCCTTCCTTGGCCCGCATCCATTGTTCAATGTGTACCTCCTTCAGCCATATTTTCCACCATTATTGAACACCTTAGAGATAGCAGAGCAGCTGAAACCAACATATCTAAACCCTAACTGCATGGAACAAGAATCCACTGATCATATAGTGGACACATAGGTCAAAGGAACTCGCCAGCAGAGGATCTAGATTTATCGGGTTGTCAAGACAGGGAAACTCCTACACCAAGGCAAGTAGCTCACCCGGGGCCAAATCAAGTAGAAGTTTACTCACTTGATGGGGTAACTCAACGCAATGAAAACCATTTCTTCCTAAGGGGGAAGGATTGATCCAAGTGGATATTGGTGGCCATCCACCTATTCCAACTGGCTCCTCTTGTCTTCTTTTTTTTCATCACGTTCATTTGTACTTCTTTGTAATTGTGGGTTCTACACTTTTGGGGCTGTATGAATCACCACACATCCTCCGGGTGGATACCGATGGCCTCTCACCTAATCCAACTTTCTTATTTTGTATGTTTTCATGTCAACACATCTTGTTGTACTTCCAAGGTCATTTTGGAGGCCTAAACAATGTTTTTTTGTCTCACCACTTTCAAATAGTAGATGGGGTTAGAGTTTAACAATGAAATTTGTAGTTCTATGAAAGACCTTTCCAATGGGCTATCACATGCCTAAAACAGAGTTTGTATGAAAACGTTGCGACCCTAGGAAGTTGAGGTACCTACTACCAACTTACACCAACTTACCCATAGGGGCCCACATGACTTTTGGTGTTTCACCTTCTATGGTTAGGTTTTTGGATGTTTATGGTTTTGGGATTCATGAGAAATATCAAAAAGGCCTCTGGAGCCTCATTGTAATGCATTCTTCTTAGACGGATCCATGCAGCAGACACATCTCTTCTCATAGATAGATACAACCATTAGAGCAAGCGATTCAGTTCTGTACTTTTATAGTTTTAGCCTATTTCATTATTCAATATAAGATATTGTTCACTCGATATTTTTGTTATTTTTCATAGCTGTGTGTTTATTGTATTCAGTATGTTAATCATTTCATTCCACTCCTAAATCCATATCAGTGGTATCAGAGCAGTCTGCTCTTCATTTATTTTTCTTCATGCATGTCCCTAACAAGATCTAGGTACAAGAAGTTGGGACTCGAACCGATCGAGCCATTACAATATCAATTGCGTCGAGCCTAACAAAAACCCATGGGGGACGAAAAGAAAGATAATGGAGTAGGAGATCCTATCAAAATGTTGCTTGAGGAAGCCCTCGTGCAACAAAGGAACAAAATGATGGACAACTTTGCACAGATCCTTTAACGATTTCCCATAGGAGAAGCATGTTCATCAAGCAGTCATGCAACCCCCTTCAAGGTACAAGTAAATTTTGATATTCCATTATTTGAAGTACTAATAGATGTAAATATTGTAGATAAATGGTTGAATCTACTTGAAGGGTATTTTTTGGTCCAAAATTTTTCTGATAGGGAAAATATCAGTTTTGCACTCCTCAAAGTTGTTCCCCGTGTTAAAGACTCGTGGGATACTTACTCTGAACAAAGGGTCGTGGAAGCATATGCAATGTTTGTGGTGGTCCCTACATGGGATTCCTTCTGGGAATCCATTAAAGAACAATACTACCCTGTTGGAAGCTATGAGGACTAGTACACCAAATGGGCCACCCTACGTCAAGAAAGGGACCAAAAAGTACCAGATTTCACCAATATTTTCCATACCCTATCCACCAAATTGGGTATCAAAGACTCTAAGCTTCATCTGGTGCTCAAATACCACGGTTGTTTGCATAGATACATTCAAACAGAAATGGATTTTTTGGACATCGCCTCATTGGGAACGAATTATAGATACATTGTTAAGATCGAGCATAAATTTAAGCAGAAAAGGCGAGAGTTTGGATCTGCAAACCCTCATAGCCGAATCAGGGCAAAGGCATCCCCAACCCACACAGCAAGGGACCAATTTGAGATGGTCTCCCTCAGGAAAACCAATCCAATCTGCAACATGAGAAGGGACATGAGAAGAGGAAGAAGGACACGAGAAAATGGTGTAAGTACCATAAAATCCCTTGGCACATTATCGAAGAATTATGCTCCAAGTAGTCCCTCATGGTTGAAGTGAAGGCTTCTGATTCAGAGGCCGATTCTAATTCTGAATCAAATCCTGAAGGAGAGAAGCGAATTATCAATGTTGAACCCAGTGCCACTATCGCTACCACCAAAGTCTAGCCAAGTGAATCAGAAAAACTAGAGGAAGGGGAATTCCTATTTCACTCGTAGATGTGGCTAAAGGGGGCTCTTCTTCATTTCATTGTCGATAGAAGTAGTCAAAAGAACCTGATTTCAACAAAGGTCGCCAAGCAGTTGGACCTGCCAATGAAACCACACTTGTATCCCTACACCATCGGTTGGCTTCACCAAGGAGGAGATGTTAATGTCAACCAACAGTGTTTTCTTCCCTACGACATCAATCCTATCAAAGATGAGGTATTGTGTTATATTTCTCCCCTTGAAGTGTGTGATGTTCTTTTAGGACAACCATATTTGTGGAAGTGTCATGTTGTGTATGAGTCTAGACCCCGCAGTGTTGTTATTACTTTGGGTTGACAATTGTACATGATACTAAAGGTAGCACCGCCTACTACTATTTCTTTAATATTTGTTAAGAAATGCAGTAAGGTCATTTCATAGATCGAGAAGTTCATCTTCATTTTTATCTGTTCTCACAATAAGCAGAAGGTCATCGCCACATCTATGGCCTCTATACAAGGTCTCTCTTTGTAGCAGAAGAAAGTGGATGGGATCATGGAACAATACAAAGACCTCTTCTCCTCACCTACATGGGTACTAAGCTAGTTGGAAAAGGTGGGTGGCCACTGATATCCACCTGGATCAAGTACTGACACACTGGCAAGTCAATCATCCAATTGATCAAATCCCCAGCGCACCTCTACCTAATGGACCAGTTTTTCGTCGCTCGTTGATGGAAAATTATGAAATTAGGCATTAGATCCAAGATATTCTTCAAAAGGGGCACAAAAGACCCAGATTCTCCCCTTGCAGAAGCCCAATTGTACTGGTGCATAATAAGGACGGGACTTGGTGACTCTACATTGATTATAGAGCCTTAAAAAAAATCACAGTTAGGAACCGGTACCCCATTCCCAAGATTGATGACCTTCTTTACCAACTCAAGGGGGAAAAGTTATTCAGAAAGATTGACCTAAAGTCTGGCTACCACTAAGTTACCAACGAGACAACTGATGTATGAAGACAACCATCAAATCTAAAGAAGGTCTATTTGAATGGCTAGTCATGCCCTTTGGCTTAACAAATTCACTAGCCACTTTTATGAGGTTGATGGATGATGTACTGAGACCCTTCACCAACTCCTTTGTGGTGGTATATTTGGATGACATCCTCATCTTTAGTAGTATGTGGGAGGAGTACATGCAACATATTCAACAGGTTTTGAGCACTCTACAACAACACAATCTATATGTCAACTTGGAAAAATGCTCTTTTGGTATGAACAGGGTCCAATACTTAGGATACATTGTTGATGAGAATGGGGTAAATGTTGATCTGGCTAAGATCCAATTCATTCATGATTGGCCAGCTCCAACCACAATGACCGAGCTCCGGATCTTCTTGGGACTAGCCAACTTCTACTGACGGTTCGTGTTGGGATTCTCCCATATTGCATCGACCCTCAACCAGGTGACCGTGGGCAGTGGCAGGGCCAAGTTCGTGTGGAGGAAGTAAAAACAATGATCATTCAATGATCTTAAGAATTGTTTATGCTCAGCTTCAGTACTCTCCTTTCCTGATCTACAACAACCATTTGAGATTGAGATTGATGCACCTAACTATGTTGTGGTTGCAATTCTCACTAAACAAGGTCATCCGGTGGCATACCATAGTGAGACACTATCAGATACTGTCCGTAAATACCCCACCTATGACAAGGAAATGTATTTCATTGTATAAGCCTGTCATCAATAGAAAAATTACATTCCTGTAAAAGAAACAATCATACAAACTGATCACAAGCCTTTGCAGTTCATATAGACACAGGGGAAATTGCAAAACTATTACCATCAAAATTGGTCCACCTACCTGCAGTAGTTCCATCTCAACATCAATTATAATACATCTATCTCAAATCATGTCGTTGACTGCCTCAGTCGACCTCCTATGGCTGCACTCACCACTGTGCTCCATTCCTGTCAACATGAAGCATATGAGTGGCTCCCACCACCTATCATTTATTGGGTATAGGTGCGACTATCATCGATTTTCACATTCAGGAAGAACTCTCATGCCACCTAGGCCATCTATGTGTTCCTACAATTGAGCGTGCAAAGATGATTTGGGAAGCCCACTACAGTCGGATGGAAATAAATTTTGGCATGGAGAAAACTATGGTCATTCTTCATAAACATTCTTATTGGCCAAAACTTTGACAAGACATCAACAAGTATATGAGATATTACACTACCTATGCCATTTCCAAGCCAGTCATCAAGAAGAAAGGCTCATACATCCCACTTCCTACTCCTGAGAAGCCTTAGGAATGCATCTCAATGGATTACATGTCAGGCCTTCCATCCACCAAGAAAGGAAATGACTGTGTATTTGTGGTCATTGATCAGTTTTCGAAGATGGCCATCCTCACAGCTTGCAATAAGAATATCACAATGGTAGATACTGCTAATCTCTTCTTCGAATGAGTGTGGTTCCACTTTGGTATACCATATACCATCATCTCTGATTGGGACAACAATTTCCTCAGCACATTTTGGTCAAGTCTCTTATCACTATTGGACACCAAGATCACAAAATCCACTACTTTCCACCCCCAAATAGATGGCCAAACAGAGGTTATCAATCAGATGACTGTGCACATCTTGCGCATGCAAAATTCTAAGCATCCACATACATGGGAAGAGAGTCTCCTCTATGTTCAACACAGTTATGACATGGCTCTCCATAGCTCCACCGACCATAGCCCATTTCAAGTGGGTCTATGATTCCAACCCTTGGGACCCATCAATGTTCCACTTCCTCTTGCCACCACACAGATAGACTCTTCCCATGATCAGTCTACGATTGACAAAGCCACTAGATTTATTGAGTGAATTCAGCACATTTGCCGATAGGTCTAGAAGATTTTGCAGAAATCCAATGCTAAGTACAAGAAGTGCCATGATCAACATAGGGTACCACACCATTTTCAAGTTGGCGACAAAGTCTGGTTACATTTGCAGAAGGAGATTCTCACCAGACCCCATTGGAAGCTTCGCCCACTTCATTATGGGCCTTACACTATCACCAAGGTTGTGGGTAGCAATTCTTTTGAGCTCAACACTCCACCCTTCCTTGACATGCATCTAGTGTTCAATGTGGACCTCCTTCGACCATATTTTCCACCATTATTGGAAACCTAAAAGATCACAGATCAACTGACACCAACATAGCTCAACCTTGGCTGCATGGAACAAGCATCCAGTGATCAAATAGTGGAAACACAAGTCAAGGGTACTCGCCAGCAAAGGATCCAACTTTATCGGGTAGTCAAGGCAGGGCAATTCCTACACCAAGGCAAGTGGCTCACATGGGGCCAAATCCAATAGAAATTTTCTCACCTGATGGGGGAACTCAACACAATGGATACCATTGCTTCCTAAGGGGGGAGGATTGATTCAGGTGGATATTGGTGGCCATCCACCTTTTCCAACTGGCTCCTCTTGTCCATTTTTGTTCAACATTTTCTTCTGTACTTATTTGTAATTATGGTTTCTACACTATTGGGGTTGTCTTAATCCTCACACATCCTTCAGGTGGATACTGGTGGCCTCTTTCCTAATCCAGCTGGCTTATTTTGTATGTTTTCATGTCAACACATCTTGTTGTACTTCTAGGGCCCTTTTCGAGTTCTAAACAGTGTTTTTTTGGCTCGCCACAGTCAAATTGTATACGGAGATAGATTTTTATGGTAGAATGTGTAGTTCCCTGAAAGACCTTTCCAATGGGATATCACGCACCTAAAATGAAGGTTGTATGCAAAAGTTACGACCATGGGAAGTTGAGGTACCAACTTACACCAACTTATCCATAGGGGCCCACATGACTTTTGGCATTTCACCTTCTAGGGTTAGGTTTTTGGATGTCTAGGGTTTTAGCATTCATGAGTAATATCAAAAATACCTCTGGAGCCTCATTGTAATGCATTATGCTCATACGAATGCACGTAGCAGACACATCTCTTCTAAGAGATAACTACCACCATTCGAGAAAGTGTTTTAGTTCTATAGTTTTACAGTTTCATCCTATTTCATTATTAAATAGAAGATATTGTTCACTGGATATTTGTGTTATTCTTCATATCTTTGTGTTTATTGTATTCATTCTGCTCCTAAATCTGGATCACCTTTCTATTTCTTCTTCCTCGGTCATGGTAATATCAATTTGTTCTTGTATATCTTCATCAAAGGATTCTTCTATTTCATTTAGCACAATCCTCCACTACCTTTTATATTTTGAAATTGAATCAAGTAGCTTTGGTATCTACTTCTTATATTCTTGAATTCATTAATAGATTTCATTCACAACTTCCATTTTCATTTTCTTCCTTTGATTTCTCAAATTCATTTTTTAATCCTAGATTAAGTTATTTGGATCTAGTTTTCTTGGTTGGAGGGGTATAAACAAGATATTTGGTATCCAAATCGTGTGGAGTTTCTAGGTTATAAGAAAAGTTGTCTTAGTAATTCTATGCTAGGGATATAGAGGCTCAAGGTGATATAAAGAGTTTTCTTAGTAACCCTTTTCTAGGAACAACCCCCTTGTACCAAAGGAGAACCAATCTTAAGTGAGAGAAAACCTTTTGAAGTGATAGTGACAAGCTTCTGGAACTAGCCTTGGCTTGCATTCGTGCTTTGGAATTTGGATTTTAAGTGCAAGAACAAGTGGTAATTGTTCGACAACACAAGTATTCCAACAGAGGACAAACACCTTCAGTAACCACTCACATAACGAGATCAAAGATCAACACACCGATGTTTTCACGTGGTAAAACCCCTACGAGGAAACATCCACGGCCCCATCCAACGCGACCACTTGGAGAAGTTTATTAATGCAAAGAAAAAGATTACAGAGAGTTTTTCGCAATCGATCATCGACAAATGACCCTCAATGCTCTTTAAATAGATATCATGGGCCAATCAGGTGTTAATCCATGGATCAATGGTCATTAAGATCGATGAGAGTATGAACCGTCAAATCACTCTATGTCGGGAACATATAGTGACCATCATATTTCCTAACTACAGATGCATACTAATGAATAATAAAGAAACACACTAGAAAACACACTTTTACCTAACGACACAATAGACCAAGTAGATCTTACTAACTCCTAAGTGTCTAAATATCCTAACATCCCCCCTCAAGAACAATTTGGGATAGGATTAAAGGATTTATTATAGTGACACAATAGGAGAAGGAAGGAGGCATTAGAGACTATCTCCCCTTAATGACAACTTCTTGAACTCTTAACATAAATCGAAGTTTGGAAAACTTCACTTCTGTAAGAGAGTTTGTGAAAATGTCTACAACTTGATCTTCTATAGGGCAAAAGAGCACTTCAATAACTTGATCATGAATGAGATTTCTGATGAAATGTATGTGTATCTCGATGTGTTTGCTACGTTGATGTTGAACTGGGTCTTTGGCAATCTTGATGGCACTTTGATTGCCACACCAAAGGTTGTGTAAGGTAGCTAGAGAGGTAGTGGGNATGGTAGTTAGATATAATAAATGGGTAATTAGATATAATAAATGTACGAGGACTTCTTAGAAGGTTCTACTTCTAGAAGATTCCTCCTCTAGAATGTTCTTAGGTGATGGTAGCACTATATAAAGGGGTTCAAGCAATATAATGAGACATGAAGAGAAGTATTGTATTTGGATCAGTAGCTCAATAGGAGGATGCCCCCTCGAAGAGGCAAGTGAACAGGAGAGGATCCCTTCCATAATAAGATCCATTGTATGGTGTTTCCCTACCTCAAGGGTTTGATGGTAATAAAGAATATTTTGCATATTGTTCCTGTGTATCTGTTTTGGTGCTTTTGTATTCAGTCATTGGTTCTTAACAAGTGGTATCAAATCACTTTCCTTGGGCAGACATTGTGGGCAAATATTTTTTATTTTTGCAGATTTTTTTTCGGAGAAGAAAAAAGAGGGCCGCGACATTCTCGAAGTTTTCAATATATTTTTGTGAAAAAATTGTAGAAAAGGGTTGTATATCTGAGTTCCTCTCGAAAAACACCCAAGTTAAAAAAAAAAAATCGTCTGAAACGGAGTCCGAGAAGTCAAGATATTGAAGTTTTAAAATCTACAAATTTTCAGGGTTTTTTTTCGGCGGACGATGGCACAATTTATTTTATTTTATTTTTGTAGAATTTGGAGGTAGAATTTTCCCAAACAGGTTATAGATCTGAGTTCCTCTCACAATTTCACCCAATTTCAAAAAACAAATCAGCCAAAACGGAGTCCGGGAAGTGAAGTTATGAGCATTTTAACTTCAACAGTTTTTTAGGGTTTTTCCAAAAAAAGCCGCGATTTTCTGCCGAAACTTATTGGGTCTATTTTTTGGGTTTTTTTGTGACGGCTGAAGGACCGAAGAGTTCATAGGATGCTCAGATGGCTATTTCTTCTCAAAACTTGAAAGAAATTCTTGAATCATTCAAAGCCCAATTGTTTCACACATTGGATGCATTTGCACATGGCCTCACAGTCAGCCTCACAGATAGCCTCACAGATGGTCTCAATGATAGTTTTCGTAGTATTCAAGATTCATTGAATAACATGCAGGAGATATTTCTTATGGAGGGCCTCAGGAATGAATATAATCAAGAAATATATGCTTGGTATGATTTTGAGGCCGATTGTGATGATTGGTATATGGATAGTTGTCATTTCTGGGATGACAACCA
>JASDQU010335651.1:0-12662 GCA_032191745.1 Picea mariana | reverse complement strand
ATGCGATGGTGTTTATATTTTTATTAATGTTCTGCATAGATACATGTACAAAATCAGGCTCTTGGCCTTCAACACTTAGGCTCTCTAGCCTAACAATCACATAAGCCCACCAACTTATATAAAATTGGCTCACCATCCTATAAAACATAATTAAAATTCATTTCAAAAACATGATTTACAACAGGGCTTGGCCTTGGGGACATTAGAATCCCCCTCCCCTTATTTCTGCACTGTCCTCAGTGCAACTTTACATAGCTTCTGCAAGATTTTCAAAATTTTCAAAAAGATGTGGGTACTTTGCCCGCATAACATCTTCATGCTCCCATGTTGTGTCCTCAGGATCATACCAGGTCCACTGGAGCTTTACAAGATTTATAGCTCGATTCCATAGCTGTTTTATTTTCCTGTCCAATATGTGCAAAGGATGCACTTGCAGGACACCTTCTGGTTCCACCTGAATCACATTCCAGTCGATAACATGATTAACATCAGGTATATATTTCTTAAGTAATGAAACATGAAACACATTATGTACAGTCATAGATGTAGTTAATGCAAGCATGTATGCAACTATCCCAATCCTTTCTAAGATTTCAAATGGCCCACAAAATCTTGTTGCCAACTTGGCGCAACTTCCTAGCTTTAGGGAACTCCTGTTAGTTTTCACTTTCAATAAAACATGGTCACCCACTTTGAATTCTCGGTGGGTTATGTTCTTATCAGTATAAATTTTCTGCCTGTCTTGGGCAACTTTCAAATTCTGTTTAATTTTTATCATTTGGTCCTCCATTTCCTTGAGAAACTCTGGCCCAACTACTGCTCTGTCAGCTGGATTATCCCAACTCACTGGAGTGTTGCACTTTCTTCCATAAAGTTATTCAAATGGGATCATCTTCAACGATGCATGATACCCATTATTGTAGGTGAATTCTACCAAATGCAGGTAGTCTTCCATCTTGATGGTTTGCCCATCATGTACATTCTCAGCATGTCCTCTATTACTCTGTTCACCCTCTCTGTCTGTCCATCAGACTCGGGATGATATGCTATACTAAAATTCAGATTCATTCCAAATACTTTGAACATTCCTTTCCAGAAATTCGAGGTGAATTTCAGGTCCCTATTATACATAATCTTTTTAGGAATTTCGTGCAAGCGTGCCACTTCTTTTAAGAAGATATCAACAACATCTTCTACCTTATGAGTGGTTTTCAGTGGAATAAAATGGGCAGATTTTGTAAGCTTGTCCACCAAAACCATGATTGAATCATGCTGCTTGCTTGTTCTGGGAAATCCTGTAATAGAATCCATGGTCACCACTTCCCACTTCCATTCTGGAATGGGTAAAGGCTGTAGAAACCTTGCTGGGTGCCTATGCTCAGCCTTAACTTTCTGGCATTCCATACATCTGGCGATGTATTCAGCGATCTCCCTCTTCAAACCAGGCCAAAAGTAATGGCTTTTGACTGCTGCTACAGTCTTCTGATATCCAGGGTGTCCAACATAAGTCATGTTATGCATTTCTTTTAGAATCACAAGTTTCAATTCCTAGACATTGGGTATATACACTCTGTTTTTATACAGAAGTATTCCATCATCTCCCAAGATGTAATTTCCCTCTTTCTGAGGTCTCTCACGCTGCTGTAGCTTTGCTAATAATTCTTTGTACTGCAAATCAACATTTGCAGCTTCCAAAATTCTACCCTTGATATCATTCCTATACATGCTAATGGTTGTAGCATGTAATTCATGCACTTTTCTGCTGAATGAATCAACCACCTTGTTTTCCTTCCCCTTGATATGCTTGATATCAAAGTTGTATTTGCATAGAAATTCCAACCACCTACTTTGTCTAGTGTTTAAAGTTGGCTGATCAAACAAATATTTCAGACCATTGTGGTCTGTTCTCAATTCAAATCTCCTTCCCATGAGATAATGTCTCCATTTCCTCAAAGCGTGGACTATTGCTGCCAACTCCAAATCGTGAGTGGAATAATTATTTTCATGCTCTTTCAACTTCCTGGACTCATAACAGATTACAAATCCATCTTGGCTGAGAACTCCTCCCAACCCTTCCTTACACACATCTGTGCACACCATGAAATCCATATTTGGATCTGCAATCCTCAATATTGGAGTGCTGGTTAACAACTGCTTCAATAGCTGGAAAATGTTCTCACACTCTTCAGTCCACTGAAATGTTTTCTCCTTCCTTTGAGAACCCTACGATAAACCTTCTTTAATAGCTCACCAGACCCATAAAGGATCTAACTTTTGCCACATTCCTTGGCGCTGACCATTCTTGGATGGCCTCAAACTTCTCAGGATCCACGACGATCCCTTCCTCTGAAATAATGTACCCCAAGTAATGGATCTGCCTTTGATAAAATGAGCATTTGCTCAATTTGGCACACAGTTGGTGTTCTTTCAACACTTGTAGCACCATTCTTAGGTGTTGTTCATGCTCTTCCTCTGACTTGGAATCCACCAAGATGTCATCCAGGAAGACTATGATAAACTTGTCTAAATAGTCCCAGAATACACCATTCATCAAGCACATAAAAATAGAAGGTGTGTTTGACAGTCCAAATGACACCACTGTGAACTCGTAATGACCATACCTTGTTCTAAAGGCGGTCTTGCTGATGTCCTCATCCTTTATTCTTACCTAGTNAAAATATTTTCACACCTTTCAACTGATCAAAAAGATCGTCGATCCTTGGCAGAGGATACTTGTTCTTGACAACTACTTTGTTCAACTGTCTGAAATCAATGCACAGCCTCAAGGTCCCATCCTTCTTCTTCACGAATAGAACCAGGGCACCCCAAGGTGACATTCTAGGGTGAATGTACCCCTTCCTTAGAAGCTCTTCAAGCTGCAATTTCAACTCTTTCATCTTTGGCGTACTCATTCTATAAGGAGCTTTCGAAACTAGAGTCGCTTCAGGCATCAAATTTATAGAAAAATAGATGTCTCTCTTTGGAGGTAGTCCAACTACCTCCGAAAATATGTCCTTGAACTCTGTGAGTACCTCATGGTCTCCAATATTTGAGACTTCATCTCTGGATGCTTCTTCCACACGAGCTGCAAATAATTGACAACCTTTTCTATAACACTTCTTCAGCTGCATTGCCGAGATTTCTCTAACCACCATAGCTCTAGAAATCCCTTGAACTATTTTCCGATTCCCTTCCTCATCTAGGCATGTAAACCTCTTGTTATGACATTCCAGAAGGGCATGGTTCTGGTCCAACTAGTCCATCCCAATTAAGCAGTCATAAGAGCCTAAAGGAAAAATATTCAATTCAGCCTTAGTGCTCAATCCTTTCATGTCCACAAGACAGGACTTAACCAACTCAGTGACTTTCCTCTTGGTTCCTATAGCCAACTGCACTAACCAAGAATTTTTATGTTTGATTCTTGATAAATGAAAACTTTCCACCACCCTAGGATCTACATAACTATGGATAGCCCCTGAATCAATTAAAATAATAAATGGTCGATTGTCAATCATACCTTCCACTTCAATCATGTGCAATTGAAATTCAACTTGCTTTTTGTCTAGGGCTGCATATATCCTTAGCATTCTACTACCCATGTCCTCCACTATTTCATCTTGTTGAACAATATGGATAGCTCTTGCTTTGCCATTTTTATGGGGACAATCCTTGTATTTGTGGTTCCCTTTACAGCCCCAACACTGAATGGGCGTCTGTCTCTGCCTTTGTTCCCCCACTTCAGCCATTCTTAGCTCTCTAAATGATGGATGTCCTTGAGGATTATTTATGAAAAAGGGAGGTTTGTTTCCCTTCTACCTCTGTTCCTTCTTAAACTTCCTCTGGTTATCCCAAGCCTTCCGAAAGGTAGGCTTTTCTCTCTGCTATTCATATAAGAATTTATCCCTTTTTATTGTTTCTTCCATAGTCATAGGATCATCATACTGAATCTTGTCACCAATGGTAGGTGGAAATCCACTCAGATACCTCTAAATATTGAGAGCCTCATCTTTGATGAATGGAACATACTTCAGTAGTTCCAAAAAACTTCGTTCGTATTCATCAATGGTCATGATACCTAGATTGAGTTTGAAGAACTCCTTCATCTTTATGTCATAGTATCTTTTAGTCAGGTGTTTCTTCTCAAAATACCTCTTGAACTCCTTCCAAGTGATATCTTTCTCTCTAATGTGCTACACCTGCACAAACTAATCCCACCACATGGATGCTTTTTCTTTTAGTTGATACATCACAATTCTTCCTTCTGCATGAGAGGAATAATTCTGCAGTTGTAAATATTTCCTCATGCCAAGCAACCATGTTTCGACATCTTCCTCCTTCTTATGTTCTCCGTCAAATGTAGGAGGCTTAATATTATTCATCTCCCCTTTCAATTCATCCATCCCAGATCCCCTGTGCTTTCTGGTAGGAGATGGCCTTGAACTACTGTGTGCTTCCTTACTAGAATGCTTTAGGAAGTAACGATGATGTCTGCTACCACTCCTCGATCTTGTTTTTCTCTCAGGGTTCTTGACACTTATTGATATTATTTTCCTCTCAGGGGTCCTGCGACTCTCTGTCTTGCTTGAGTCACTCCTCTTCTCCAATTTCCTTTCTATTCTTTCTAGGCTCTTCAACATCTTTAAGTTGAATTCACCTTGCTTATCCCTGACCCTCATGAGCTTTCGGCTATCATCTCGATGAGCCTGGGCATCCTTCTGCAATCCTTCAATGATTTTCATTATATGCCCTTCCTTATCCAATTCTCTTCCATGCCCATTGGAGTTCGATCCTTCGAATCCCAGGTTGACATTCCTTCCTACCCTTTCGTCCTCTATTTCAGAGGCAATCTACACCTCTTCCAATTCCATACTCGGTGTTGGTTTTCAGCTTTCCTAACACTCGTTGAAATCTGCACACACAACATGCAGTCAATTGAAGTTTGTCAGGCCTTAAACCCTTAAGAAAATCACAATATTCATAAACCAACGTGAGTGAGAAAACGTTTTGACTTCACAAAGTTTTTTGAGTTCTGACGACTCTGCAATTTCAGGACTTAGGGACTTCTAGCTTCGGGGTTTTGGTCCACGAGGCTCTGACACTCACTTTTAGGTTTCGTGTCTTCGGTACATGGGAGTTCATGATGCAATGACTCCCAACCCCTTGTTACTCCAACTCTCGAATTCCAAAATTTTGATTTACTTTACTCTTCGGGCCCACAATACGACTGTTTCCCTTAACCACGATGGCACGTGGCACATTCAGAAGGGTTAACATCACCTTCAATGAAATCGTCGGGTCCCACCATTCTCGCTTGTTTTCTCAACTTGTTGGCATGTGGTGCACATCCATGTGTCCACGTCCATTCCAATTGAAAATCCAACAGTTAGACTTTTCTTGGATCTACTGCGCAGATCCTTTCAGCATTTTCAGGATTTCGGGGTTTCAAGTTTTCGGTAACTGAGAGTTCATGATGTAGCGAATCCAAGTCTCTTGTCATTTTAATCCCCGAATTCTAAAATGATCCAATGGTTCAAGTTCCTCTCCTATGATCCACGGTGTAGATTGTTTCAGGATTTCGGGTTTCGCTATTTTACGACTTGCGAAAACAAGGGTTCTTGCCCTTGGGTTTTCTGGGTGTCGAAATGCCGATTGACAGCCACTTTTTCCCCGATGGATGGTCCCGACGAACTTGGGATTTTGCGTATCACAATTTCCACGTTCCCGTGCAACTCGAAAGGGTTTTTAAAACCTGCACATGTTTTTTAGATCCGACGGTCATGAGGGTTCTCCTTTTCCCCGAATAGATCCTATGGCTCCAACACTTTTAGCATGGAGTCCTCTCTCCCTGTGGCCAGATACCACCCTGGCTGCATTTTCATAACACTACTACACCTCCTGAGATTGGTAACAAGGTCAAGTAACTCCTTGACACTTAGGAGAATTCAAAGGTCAGAAATTGGTCCTCTAGACACAATTTCTCCTCAAACCCTCAGTCCAAAGACCATTCAACTGGACCATCTAGGCTCAGCATTGAAATCTTGGCTCTGATACCATTCTGTAACACTCTTTCATACTGTAACGCTTTGATACCATTCTATAATGCTCCCCCGGCCATCATACAACCCACTGGTCAGGCAGATGCTACTTTGTGGAACAACATCATTTTATGCTTAATTAATAACATGCATTTAAAACAGGTTAAACACATTTAAACTCAGAGTCAACACAAAATTACCACTGACATAAATAATTAATGGAATTAACATTAATTCATATGAACAATAGAATACATGATAAATATAAATACATAGACATGCAAAACATAATTAAAACATCGTCTGGTACTTATCTTTGAAACGATGGTAATTCCACCAACCACGTGTAGGCCTTCCATGAACCTCCTAGCCTTAGACCACATTTCTCATCAATCTCAATAGTGGGTCACCCCTGAGATGGGACTAAGCTCCACCCCAAGGTAAGGAATCCTAGGCTAGGCTGAGGTTACAAGGAAAACAACACATAATTACTAGAAGGATTCTTCCCAGGATGCCATCTTACGCCCACTACTCCCAGATTCTCATTCCCCACTTGCCTGTTCCACCCGGGAGTATACACCTTCACAAGTATAGTCCATCGATTCTATACCTCCCTCCTTGGGTCTAGGAAACATGCCGAATTAGGAAGTTTCAGAGCCTGAAGCTGGTGATAGACACTCTCTGGAAGAAACCACTTCCAAACAAACTCTCTCACCTAGAGAGAGTTTTTCACAGGCCTGACAACCTGCCTCTTCCAACAACAATTACCTCCCTCACCTAGAGAGAGATTACACACAGGCTAATCACAAACTCACATTGGCCAGTAAGCCACGCGCAGTCCAGCACTGCGTGGCCACAACAGACAACTGGGAAAATAGACATGGACTTCCCAAACAGATTCAACAATCATGAAATAGACTCACGTTTTTGGTTTTAGGATTGCACAAGGTGTGCAAAGATCCCACGCATAGGCTCAAACTGTTCAGACAGAGGTTGTACCGGCTATCTCATAAATCAACACAGGCTTTTCAGCTTTTAGGGTTGCACTAGGGTATTCTTGCAGAGGTCAGATTGTTCACGTTCAGATGGTCTGGTAGAATGGAGGAGGAACCCCCAACACGACTCATCTCAGCCATTTTATTTGCATGCTCTTGGGTTGACACTTGTCACCCATGAAACTGCATGCGTTCCTTCAACATGCGTTCCTTTCATTTGGAAGTTTCTTGTCCTTCCAAAAGAACTTAGGATAAAACATATTATTCACATGTCTTTTGGAATAATATTAAAATATTATTCCCCAAGGACTTAAGCCCCTAGGCTCAACACTTAGTCCCTTTTCCCACCTTCCAGCCCCTAATTCCTTGGCCACTCTGTGGAATCTTAGTTCCCCATCACTCATTCATCGTGGTCGTTCTGCACGCGGTGATGTTTATATTTTTATTAATGTTTTTCATAGATACATGTACAAAATCAGGCTCTTGGCCTTCAACACTTAGGCTCTCTAGCCTAATAATCACATAAGCCCACTAGCTTATATAAACTTGGCTCACCAACCTATAAAACATAATTGCAATTCATTTCAGAAACATGATTTACAATAGGGCTCGACCTTGGGGACATTACACTGAGGAATGGCCGACACAGGTTAATAGACACCCTTTGAACAAGAGCATGAGACATATGGAAGACTCTAGAAGCATAGTCTCAATGATGAAACTTTGAGATGGAGGAGGCATCAATCAAACTCTCCATAGGGACTAGAAGAGTAACCAATCAGGGGAGTAAAGTCTCTGTAATGAGCTAAACTTACTAAGGTCATGCTAAACTCAAAATTTTGATGACAAGTGGACTAAAAAAATTTGTGCTCTGTTCAAAGGAGACACAAATTCTTCCAATATAAGATAATATTATTTTCCTGGTCATCATTTTTTGTTTTTTCATGGTCAAATGAATGGTATGATATAGAGGAGGAAACGAGTGTCACAAGTAAGCAATCTAGTTTCAACAGTGGAACATACCTATGATCAATGAAAGGAGGTGCATGTGGGAGATGGACACTCAGGGGAATGTTTCCTCTTGGGTATAGGGTGTCAAGCTGCACAAGATATAAACAAGGCTCTGCTTGGATGATCATACAAAATGCCGAGGTTAAAGGATTATACTGCAAAAGTTAGAACCACCAATAGGATCAATACTGCAAGAAAGAGAATCAGATGCAATTACAACTTAACGCCAAAAGATTTCCTTTTTTTGTAATCTTAGTCTACTTGATTTGAAAAAGGGATAAACTTGCACCAAATAGACGTCCTTTCAAATCCAATTTATGAGTTTGAAAGAGACAAGTTCAATCGACAATATTTTCTCTTTTTGAGAGAGTCGAAAAAGAGCTTAAATCAGACTCGTAGGATGTTGTTCTAAGCAACATATAATGGGGGAGGCCAAGGCTCCCGTGCAGGAATTTTGTCAAAATTCAGCAACTCACAGATAGCTAACACAAGATTGGGAAAACCCAAAGCTTTCCAAGTCGAGGATAATAAAATACTTGCATAGGTTAACTTATCTACAATATATCGAAGAATGCCCCTTATCTGAAAGGGTGTAGAAGAAGGAAGTTGAGGCTCTACAAGATCATTCCAATCAAAGGAAACCACCCTAGGACTTGGAGGGACCATGCTCAAAGAGAGTAGAATGCTCACTTTTTTGAAAGGTGTAGGACTAGAAATGCTAAGGACATGGTCGAAGGATGCATCACCCTCCAAACGAAGAGTGGGATTGACCGAAGATTTCATCAGCAAAACCACTTCTTCAACCATTGGTTGAATAGGATGTGAGACACAAAGATCAAGAGACGCATCACCCCCAAAAATAGGAGTGGTGTCAGCCAAATATTGCATTGACACGACCATTGGTTGAACATGATGCAAGAAAACAAGGTCAAGAAGTGCATCACTCCCAAAAATAAGAGAGGTGTCAGCCGAATATTGCATCGACATGACCGTTGTATCAACCAAAGAAGGTTGGGAAACCAAAGATGACTCAGAACCCAAAGGGCTCCTAGGTAAGGACCACTCTTCTGGTACCGCAATAGTAGTAGGGCACAAACGAGTAAGGTGATCTCCTTTGTAAAGCCTACAAAGGAACTTGGGATTACATATTACACATCTAGGCTTCTCAATCGTATGAATTCCCCCAACATTACTTGCAATGGCTGGTGACATGCTCCCATCATGACTTGTGTAGATTGGTGATGAACCTTCAACATGACTAACAGAGGTTGATGATGAATCCCCAACATGACTAGTAGAGGTTGGTGATGAATTCCCAACATGACTGGTAGAGATTGGTGATGTATGTGCAGTGTGACTAGAAACAACTAGGTTTGTGCCCCCATCATGACTTTCAATGACTGGTTGTTGGTCTTCAACACGACTTGCATAGGTTTTCGACCAATCTCCAACATGACTAACAACGGTTGGTGATATAATTCCAGTATGACTTGGAGTGATTGGACTGGTGGAGGTTGGTTGCAGAATTTGAGACCAAGGTTCCAGGAAAGACTAATTTTGAGAAATTGCAGGCCAGGAAGGGTTATAATATACACCATGGCCCCATCCATAAGGAAAGTATCCTCCTCCAAACTGATTCATAAATGGTTGTGAGGGCATCGTCATTGAGGAAGTCACTTGCGAAGAGAAAGCGACATGACAAGGGTTACTCAGGTGAGGATATATATTTCCCACGGATGAAGGGGTTCCGTGAAGGGGGTAGCATGTACCATAAAACTAACCCCATCTATATGAAATACCAGAGGATAGATGGAGGTCTATCATGGGAAAAGTGTTCATATGAACTGACATAGTGAATGAAGGGTACACATATGGGGTGTAATAAGTGGAATAACCACCCATTTGAGCACTTTCTCCTGGAAGGATGAAGCCAGGATTGGATCCGTAAGAAAAGATATTTTGACCTCCCATAGTGAGATTCAGTTGATGGATGTGACTCCTATCAAATGAAGATGTAGACAGTCAAGCCATCGTGCCCCTAGATCCAAAACTAGGATTCATGTAAGAAGATGAGGGAGAGGATGGAAAGGGTGAAGGCATGTTTCACATATCAATAGGAAAATTATTAGAGACCCAAGGCATTGACTGAGTATCATAATTCTGCATACCATTATAAAACATGAATGGATACGTCCCCATGAAATGGGCAAATTTCATGGGGGAGTTAAAGGGACTCCACTATGGATGATAATGAAAACTCACGGTGCAATACAAAATCCTAAGGTCAACTAATAATAAAAGAGCACACCAAAATAAAATAAACAAAAGGCCAATATTCACACAAACAGGATAAAGTGGTTGAAAGGGGCCTCCCTCCCTAAAGTAGGTATGCCTCACCCAAGAGGGGCCTGAGACTCCATGCAAAAGATCGGAGGTATCATAATCAGTTATAAGGGTCCTTGTGGGCTTAACAACCAGTTAGCTAGATCCCCCTGGAGAGGTAATCCTCTATAAAGGCTATGTGTTGTCTGACCCTTATCTGACCCAGGGTACCTACAAAATAACCTTTGCAAGTAACCTATGTGGTATCTATGTCAAGCAACTAAGCAACCATGGTATAACCAATGTGCATGCAAATATTCGTAAGTCAGACTCATCGTATGGGTAGGGTAACTAATCCCAAAACCTTGAAAGCCCCACCTCTCACAGAGGTAAATGTACTGGCAAGATCCCCATATACGAATAGATCCCCAGAAATATATCTGACGCAAAGAAGGTATTGGGGGGATATCCCCTCAACCAACCTCACGTGACCTTGTGCTTAACTCCAGTGTAAGTGGAGCCTCCTGACATCACCAATTATACAATGGATTTCTCCACTCCCTTAGTCAGACACATATGTTGATTTAATAGACTTGGAGAAGTTTACTCACAAAATCCTAGTCCAAGGCTCTAAATCCTAAGCTAGTTTGTGCACGCTAGACAATAAAATCGTTTCTAATCAATTTTAAATTATCAACGTTTCTTTTAGTGGCCTTGATTACTCAAAAAAGGTGCGTTCATGAAACTAATGATGTTATGACTCAACAAGTAAAATAAATGAATATGAATAAAATGAAAAGATCTAACTTCAATTCCCAATAAATGATAATATTTTCAAAATGCGATTTTCAATTTGGTTATGCAATTCCAAATAATATGCAATATTTATATACATGTACTAAGATCAATAATAAGGACCCAAAGGATCAAATGCCAACAATGAAAAATGCCTAATATTTTTGTATTTTCAATATAAAAGAATGAAAATGCAAGGACTGAACAAAAAATTGATATAAAAATTCTACTGTATGTAAACAGAGACAAACTAAGTAGGATATAAAGAAGCAAACACCCAATCCAAGATGCAATAATAATAAAATGAAAAGGATGATGAGAAAGGCACCGCCCAAAAATTCAACCAAAGAAAGGTTTCCTATCATTCCACATACACTTAATAGTCATAACAGAGACCCATGAAGACTCAACAACCATCAAAACGTACCCAACAAACATAAAACCCAACAACCAAGTAGAAAAGGATGATGCACATGACTATTTAGGAGAAAGACATGTATATACACCTCTTGCAGAAGGAAAACATGCATATGTATGCGATTGTCACGTAAAAACCCATGTATATGTGTTAAAACACAACCAAGCTAAGGATAAGGCTAAGAAACACATACTCATAATGAATAGAGGCTTTCAAGCAATCAAGAAATAATAAAATTAATATAAACAAGAGTGATCAAAGGAGAAAAACACTCCAAACCCCAAAAAGAAGATTCTTTCCCCAGTATAGTCGCCAATTATGTTACGAGGAAAAGCTCTCTATGGATAGGGGTAAACCACAACAGGTGGAAATGATTGCAAAAATCAACTCTAATCTCATATATGTTATATAAGATAATATGCTAACAAGACAAGATAAAGATCCTACCTCGTCTAGATGTTCGATGAAGTCCACCATTGAGCCCTTGACTCAAAGCAATACACCTGCAACTTGTCCTTAACAACAAAGAAACACAAGCATATGGTGATAGTATATAAAGTTATCACATTCAATAAAATAATCCATCAACATTCATAACAAATATTCCCATGTAATAACCATTCAAATATTTGCAATATATTAATTGGACGAGAAAAGAGTATCTCTATTAAAATGTAATCATCAGAAGTGAATGAATTACCAAATTCTGTGTTGACATGGTTCGGAACTGAGAAACTAAGTCCCTTCCAGCTGGGCCTCCACCACTTCAATCATCCACCAAAGGAAAGCGCATATAAGAGAGACAATGAAGTTCTCAATCAAGTAGGGAAGAGCTTGGGGGATGAACAATGTGTTCACACTTAAAAGGACAAAGGGATGTGGACTCAATTTGAAGTGAATAATTTCTCCATAGTAACTTTGCTCTCAAATTTGAATTCTTCTCTTCTCTTCCATAGCTTGGATTTGGCCCATTCATAGCCTTCAAGTGGAACTGAAGGGTCGAGTTGGAACGTTTCTAGTATATGGAATGCCAAGGATCATGTGTTATAGCAAGATTTGCCTCACCATTGCTATCTTGCATAGAGG
>JASDQU010335645.1:0-12520 GCA_032191745.1 Picea mariana | reverse complement strand
TATACACTACCTTCTTAGTTTCTGGGTTCCAAAGCTTATAACCTTTGAGACCATCTTTATATCCAATAAAGATACATTTTTCATCCTTCTTATCCAGCTTACTCCTATTTTCCTTTGGAACATGAACATATGCATCGCATCCAAATACCTTAAGATGTGTGAGAGAAGGTTCCTTACCAGTCCATGCCTCTTGTGGAGTCTTGTCACCCAACGCTGATGAGGGTGATATGTTGACCAGATAACATGTAGTACCCACTGCCTCTGCCCAGGATTATTTCCCTATCCTGGCACCACTGAGCATGCACCTTTCTTTTTCCATCAACGTCCTGTTCATCCTTTCTGAAACTCCATTCTGCTGAGGTGTATATGGGGTAGTATTCTGCCTTGCTATACCACACTTCTTACAGAATTCTTCAAATTCATTCCCACATAACTCTCCGCCATTATCTGTCCTCAACACCTTAATTTGTTTCTTTGTTTGATTCTCAACAACAGCCTTAAACTCTTTAAATCTGTCAAAGACTTTAGATTTCTTCTTGAGGAAATATATCCAAGTTTTCCTTGAGAATTCATCTATAAATGAGACATAGTACATAGATTTTTCCAATGATGGGACCGACACAGGTCCAAAAACATCACTGTGAACTAGCTGTAAAATTCCTTCTGCCCTCGTTGCACCAGAGGGGAATCTTACCCAATTCTGCTTCTCATATAGACAATGTTCATAGAAATCAAAATCCAGAGAGCAATTAGACATACCTTCAACCATACCTTTACCGTGTAGTAGTCGAAGACCCTTCTCTTCGATATGCCCCAGTCTTTGATGCCACAACATAACCTTTTCTCCAGAGACTGTAGGAGTTCTTTCTTCTTCAAATTCAATATCAGGAACAATGGAGCTATTACACCCATCACTAATAGTGCGTCCTAGCAGCTTATACATAGTTCCAAGCCGAACTCCCCTCATCAACACCATTGCTCCTCGAACCATCCTGCAAGTTCCCTTTTCAAAAATTGTTTTTACCCCAGCATCTTCCATTTTTCTTATAGAAATCAAATTTATGGCCATACTTGGGATGTGTAGAACACCAGGAAGTGTTCTAATCCTTCCATCTATGAGTCTCAACTTGACCCTTCCTTTTCCTATGATTCTGGTTGTTGAATAATTACCCAAGAAAACATTACCTCCATCATACTTTTCATATTCGCAGAACCACTTCCTGTGGGGAGTCATATGAAAGGATGCACCTGAGTCAATCAACCATGCCTCATGATCTGCATGTGTGCTTGAAGTGGCCAAGTACACATCCCCTCCTTCTTCCTTGGAGGTCTTTTCTTTTGTAGAAGAAGATTCTTCAGATCCCTTCTTTTTCTCAACTTTGGATCTACACTGCTTCTTATAGTGCCCTTCTTTTCCACACATCCAACATACCCTTCCAAACTTTCCAGGAGATTTAGATCTACCCTTAGACTTAGATCTCCCACTTGAGAAATCAGATTTATTTCTTTTTTGAGAACATCCTGTTGCAAATAATGCATCTGTACTATGTCCTTCCATATTCTTTCGTCTCATCTCCTATGACAACAAGGACGAGACCACTTCTTCAAACTTCAAATAAGTTGTATTACTACCTATGGCCACAACCAGACTATCCCACGAGTCTGGTAAAGAACACAACAAACTGATACATTTATCTTCATCTGAAATTTTAATATCAACAGATACTAACTGACTTACCATAGTATTGAAGGCGTTCAAATGCTCTGACACCGAGTCTCCATCTCTCATCCTCAAGTTATACAGCTTCTTTCTCAGGAATAGTTTATTTACCAGGGACTTAGACTGATACAACTTCCCCAAATTTTCCCATAAATATTTGGTTGTAGCTTCCTCTGACACATTCAGGAATACTGAATCGGAGAGACACAGTCGAATTGTGCTCTTTGCCTTCCGATCCATCTTTTTCTAGTCATCTGCAGAAGTTCCTGTAGGTGTCGTACCTGGATCTACCACGATCCACTGATCTCTGTCCACCAAAAGATCTTTTATATTGAGCTTCCACAGCTCAAATCTTTTCCCATTAAACTTCTCGATCTCCATCTTCAAATTTCTTGCCATTTCTTTTCACCTGAAAAACAATACTGCAGATCTCCCACTGTAACAAGGCTTATCACAGTCCCGAGCCAAACCCTTGACGAAAAAGGCATCCCCCTGAAGCCAATAAAGCTATGATACCAAATGTAAATTCTAACCTTGTACAATATCTACTGCAAACTGATAGTCAGAAAAGAACAGAAAAGATACAATCGCAAACACAAACATTACACAGAGATTTTCACCTAGAAACCCAAACCAGGAAAACCAGCATATATTATATTCATACATTGTGTTACATTGTTTACAATACAATATACATATAGGATCCAGCGACATCCAAAACCCTAACCCAATGACCTGGATTAGTCCAAAACCCTAATTCCTTAACCGAAAATAGAAAACCATCGGAAAAAAACCATGTGCCGAAAAACCACCTAATATCATGTGGTCCCAGAAATATGTCATCCCGGAAATATGTCGTCCCAGCGAAAATATGTCGGCCCGAAAAAAAAAATTCGAGGGTGCTGCCCCCAAACCCCCGCGTGGGGGGTTCTGCCCCCCTGCACCCCCCTCTAACCCCCCTGCGCGCCCGACACAGGCGCTCAAACACTACTACTCGTGAAGAGAATATAACACATACCCAACAATCTGCACCTAAAGCCATTATATAGGTTCTCATTCTAACTTTCCAGAAGGCGAAGTTTGTTCCATTAAACAGAGGGGCCTTATTGGTTGAATTTCCTTCATGGCTTCACATGTTTAAGCTCTAGGATCTACCCTTAGATAAAAGGGGTTGGCTCTGATACCAATTGTTAGACAACTGAGAGGGGGGGTGAATCATTTTTTACCATGCTTAAACAATTATGGTTCTTTTAAACTCTTTGTAGAGACATTGAATGATGATCACAATAATACAGGGAAATAAACAATGGCACTTTCAACATCATTCACATATATGAGAAACACAGAGACAGATATTTCCCGAGGAAACCCATGCAGGGTAAAAACCTCTTTTCCTTTATATGATAAGTAATGGCTACATTCTTTACAGTATCATACATATGAGCACCAACTCATAATGAGGCTACAACCTCAGTTTTGCAAGCTGCAACTTGCTGAGAGCACCAACTCTCTCTTTTCTCTATCACCCACTAGAAGGAAGCACCAACTCCCTGGTTTCTCTAGCACCAACTAGAAGGAAGCACCAACTCCCTAGTTTCTCTAGCACCAACTAGAAGGAAGCACCATCTCCCTGTGTTCAAGCACCCACTTGAACCTTTGAGGACACCAGTCCTCCCTAGCTCCTCCCAACCACCCTGAAATATAAATCTTTGCTACTGAAACTTATTACAGTGATATGATGCTCAACAATGGATTACCAGACTTATCACTATTCTGTTTCATTTCGTTGCTCTGCCTACCTCATTTCCTTTCTGCACACATCACTTGCGCTATCTGTTCTTCCACTTTTTATGTTCTATGCTCCATGTCCATTCACAGCACAGTTCCTCTTCTATGCTATTCAGCTGCTGCACTCTCCTCCTTCTTCACACATGAATCACCTTCACCAACAACAACCACAACAATCACCAACAACAACTGCAACCTCATATCTTCTTTGTACCATGTATATATGGCTTCTGTGCATCTTTTGCATGAAATATTTGACATTCCTATGCATGCTCATACTGCGCCAATATCCTCCACCTCTCGAGTGCTCTGGGTGATCATCATCGTAACTCTTCAGCTTCTCTGGCTATTTTCCCATGCGTTCAGCATCACTGGATGTTATGTTGAGATTCCTCAGCCTCTCTGGCAGTTGGAACTCTTTGTCTTCTCTATGACAGTCGACCTCACCTTCTCTGTTTTAGTTATAGGCTTCCACGCTCATCCATCTGTCAATCCCTTCTAAAAATAGTCTTCCTTCACTTGGACGAAGCTTGGAGACTCTTCATCTCCTCTGGTGATCACAGAGGGGTTTCTTTGAATTCTCTAGCAGACACCATCAATGGTTTCTGGTAGTTTCACTATGTCATGCATCAGTAGCCCTCCGATCAACACTTGATCTGATGGTTCAGATTATATCGCGATTTCACCTATCACGATATCAGGATTCCTGATGTCAATTTTCTTTGACATGTCTAACTCTTAATCCCCGATGCCTCTCCATTGACTGGAATCAACGGTCTAGATTTGATCTTGATTCAACAGCTAGGATTTGAGTCGAGATTTTTCATATCGAGAAATCGAGATTCCTGTTGCAATGTTTCTTTGACATTTCCAAAGTGCGATCCTCGAAACTTCGACATGGTGTGCATATGTTGACGTCACACGTGGATTGACATGTGTTGAATACTACCACATGTCACTCTAATTCGTGACTTACATGTGCCTGAAATGTTGAATCAGTATGACACTTTTCATTACCTGGTTGTGCCACATGTTCCTAGCTGACGTGGTCTGTTGATGTGAGTCGGGTCGACGGTCTAGATCACATCTTGATATGATGGTTCAAGTTCAATCGAGATTTCACACATCGCGATTTCGAGATTCTTGATTTCAATATTCTTTGACATATCCAACTCTCGATACTTGAAACCCCTATAGGGAGTCGGATCAATGGTCCACATAACCCCCTGACATAGACGGTCCTCCTGCTTCCGAGATTTGTGAGCCCTCTACTCCTTGCAATTTTTAAATATCGTGCAGGTTTTCCTCGATCCAACGGTGGTCGAAATCTGTTCTCAGATATGACGCCTCTAACTTCAATTAGCCCTCCGGCTGAGCTCGTGGTCCACATGACCTCCCCCTAAATGACCACAGCCAAACCTCCTCATCAAAGTTTCAGACTTTCCAATGTTGAAACATTTATGTCCTCAAGATTCACGATCCCTCGAATCCCGATGTGCACTTTACGCACTAGCTCTCCTAGATAGGCTCCTAGCCCATATGACCGTTATCCTTGTGACCGCAGTCTTACCACTCGTCGGGGTTTCAAGCTTTTCAATGCCGCAATGAATTGGCTCACGGGATTTCTGATATGTGAAACCCTGATGAGTCAACCCTCCTTTCGGGATTTCACCTTGGCTTTTCCCGATGGTAAACCTCATGCAGCTCCTGTCCAATCCGACGGCTGACGGGATTTCTGAATGAGATCCAATGTCTCTCGATCTCTCCCTTCTATAGGCTTCTCCTGAGCTCCTCCTGGACGTAGAAACCAATGGTCCAGATCTTCTTCTTCATTCGATCTGACGGTGGCTGTGCTCCCTCCTGATTTTTGCACACTTTCCTCCCAACCTTGGGAGAATTACAAGTTCTCAATGGCCTCGACCTTTGTCTTCCTTCTCCTTTGTGAACTCCTGTATCTTGAGCTTTGTTGTGCACATTCTCCTTGATGTTGTTCCTCCTGAGCTTTCACTTACGAATCCTCAATGGATTCTTGGACTTCTACACCTCTATAGAGTCTTCACATGCACACTCAGTGTTGTCTCTCCTTAGCTTCTCACACACTCAGATCCCTAAGGGATTTTATTCTTCTTCCTTTCTCCTGCAGATGGAGAAATATGGATTCCCTTAATTTTATCCTTCTACCTATTAAACACACTGCATTCGACTCTGCGCTAATTCCTCCTGATCTTACTTTGTTCCTTTTTTTCCATCGATGCACACTCTGATCCTACCATCTTCACTGTTGTACTTGCCATCAATGAAAAGCATAGTCTACCTGTTAAACATTTTCCAACAAACCCTTGGGTCCCATTGATGTTGCACTACCTATGGAAACCACAAAGAAAAAATCTTCCCATGTTCATTTTGAGACCGACAAAACCACCAGATTCATTGAGCGGATTCAACACATCTGCCAACAGGTCCATGAGATTTTGCAGAAATCCAATGCTAAGTACAAGCAACACCATTATCAACATATGGTATTGCACTAGTTTCATGTTGGAGACAAGGTATGGTTACACTTGAAGAAGGATCATCTTATAGGGCCCCATTGGAAGCTTCGTCCACTTCTCTATGGGCCTTACACCATCACCAAGGTTGTGGGTAATAATGATATTGATCTCAACACTCCACCATTCCTTGGCTTGCACCTAATATTCAATGTAGACCTCCTTCAGCCATATTTTCCACCATTATTGGACACCTCAGAAATTGTTGAACATCTAAAATCAATAGAGCTCAACATTGACTACATGGAACATGCATCCACTGATCATATAGTGGACATACAGGTCAAGGGCACTCGCTAGGAGAGGATCCAGCTTTATCAGGTTGTCAAGGCATGTAAGCTCCTACACCAAGGCAAGTGGCTCACCCAGGGCCAAATCCAATAGAATTTTCCTCACCTAATGGGGGAACTCAATGCAATGGATACCATTTATTCCTAAGGTGGAGGATTGATCCAGGTGGATATTGGTGGCCACCCACCTATTCCAATTGGCTCCTCTTATCAGTTTTTAGTTCAACATGTTCTTCTATACTTGTTTGAAATTGTGGGTTATACACTTTTGGTGTTGTCTTAAGTTCTACACATATTCCAGGTGGATATTGGTGTCCTCTCACCTAATCCAACTAGATTATTTTGTATGTTTTCATGTAAACACATCTTTTCTATACTTCCAGGGTCGTTTTGGAGCCCTAAACAATGTTTTTTCGGCTCACCATAGTCAAGTTGTAGCTAGAGTCAGAGTTTGGTGGTGTAATGTGTAGATCTCTAAAATGAATTTCCAATGGGATATCACACACCTAAAACAAAGGTCGTATGAAAATTTTACGAATCTGGGAAGTTGAGGTACGAACTTACCCATAGAGGCCCATATAACTTTTGGCGTTTCACCTCCTAGGGTTAAGTTTTTGGATGTCTAGGGTTTTGGAATTCATGATATATATTAAAAAGGCCTCTAGAGCCTCAATGTAATCATTCTTCTCAGATGGATGTGTGTAGCAGCCACATATCTTCTTAGAGATATCTACCACCATTCAAGCAAGTGTTTCAGTTCTGCAGTTTTATAGTTTCATCCCATTTCACTTATTCAACATAAGATATGTTTTCAGTGAATATCTGTGTTATTCTTCATATCTCTATGTTTATTGTAGTTAATCTATTAATCAGTTCATTCCACTCCTAAATATGAATCATTTGTGTCAAAATTATATTTTAGTGGTATCATATTGTTCATCTTGCAGAGAATATAGGGGGAGACATATCCACAAGGGGAGTTATTCTTCTTCCCATGTTTGGTCTGTTGATTAAGGTTGGTTGTCATTGATGTCAACCCTTGAAGAAATACCCATAGCACAAAGGTTTGGGTAATGGATCCAATATTGTTTGATGTAAATATGACTCATTATTTTTTTTTCATGGTTGATAAGAAGTAAATATGGATGAACTCCAAAGTGGTCCCCTTATGGTGAAATCCCTCACGGGAAGACGCTTTGTGGAGTAAGATAACCCATGCTTAATTTTGGAATAATGAGATGAAGGATAGTGAATTTTTTAGTGAAACTATCCTGGATGGATATTTCTTGTCATGCCATTTCCGGTGGTATGTAGAACGTCATATAACTCCTCACGGTTAGAGTTATGACCATGCGAAGTTGGAGAACCCAGGTTTGGGTAATGGACCCAAGTTTGTTTGATGGATAACAGTATGATTTTTTCTATATTTGAAGGTAATACTATTATATATGGATATTACATGTCATTCCATTTCTAGTGGTATGTGGAATATCACATAACTCCTCAGGGTTTGAGAGTTATGGCCTTATGAAGTTGGAGGACCCTCATATGTCGTCTAGAAGCCCCAAAAGGTCAAATTAGTCAAAGTGGTCTAAGAGATTTTAAAAAGGTAAATAATAAAGTGAATTGATGATTGTATTATAATTCAAAGTGAATACAAAATAAATTGTTTCAATAATAAATTTAATGGAGAAATTAGAAGTGGGTTAACCCTAAAATAAGGAAAGTGGGCCAAGTGACCTAGAAGATGTTTTTAAGGAAGCTACTTGGAGATTATAAATAAGAGGCAAGGCTCTCTCGTTTTAATCACAATCTAGAATATTGAATATATATAGGTGTCTAAAGTAAACAAGTATATATAAGCCTAATTTATGAGGGAAGGTGAAGAAAATAAGGCCAAAATGCAAGGAAGGATAAATTCTTTTGATGGTTCTTTGTAAGGTATGTTATTTACAGGTCATCTCACCATTTTTTCTATAAATTTTTTTCTATAATGACTCACACATTGAAATTGCTACGCCATTGCAAAAACATACCCAAGTATTTGTGGTAAAAAATTCATCTTGTGGGTCATTTTATTTTGGAAGTTACTCTTTGTGGAAAATAGGGTTTGTGGCTAGTCCTGAAACTAGTCAAAAACAAGTGTTTCGGGTAAAAACTTCATAACGTCTTCATAACAGATCCAAATTTAGTAAGACAAAATGTTTTGGTTAGGTTACCATATTTGGTATTCTATGTAACCATTTCATATCAATAAAACAAATATTTCATGTGGGGCATGCTCTACAAGGTCTCTCTCTAGAATAAGCCAGAATTCAGCAAGGTATGTCGTTTTTGCTGTAACTCCTTTTAAGAGAGGTTCCAAGTAGTGAAACCTAGAGGAATTGCATAAAACACACTGAAGAACATTTTTTATGATTTTCAAATATTTATACATTACAGTTTCAAATTTATGATTACTTCAAGTTAGGGTTGTTGACTAATCCAAAACTAGGCATGTGAGACTAAAGAAAAGTTTGATGAAAATGCTAGTCTCTTGTTGATAAAGTTAAGGAAGGTTTGCAAGAATGTGATCATATACACCAGGCTTATTACATAGATACAAATCATATTTGGATGATGAAATTGATGAGGGATTTTGGTTGAGGTACATGTTGAGTACATGGTTGACACAAGTAGTTGATGAGTTGGCACATATATGAGATGTATAGTTGATGATGTTGGTACATATTGATGAGTAATATTAGATGAGTAGTTGAAACATGATTGGTACATACTTGGTACATGGTTGGATGCACTTTTTTATGGTACAGGTTGATTACAGGTTGTTTGGTACAGGTTGGTGCATGGTTGATGCACTTGTTTTTGGTACAGGTTGATTACAGGTTGATGCATGGTTCAAATTTATTGGTACATGTTTACAGATCTATATATCATAGTTATAGTGTGACAATGGTTCCATCATTATACTTCTACTTCAGGGTGGTAGGACGGGGCAAGGAAAGGTGGTTGTAGCCCCCTTCCGGTTGTAGTCGAAGAACATAGGGGGATTGTAGCCTCCTTCTGGTTGTAGCCAGAGAATTGGGGAGTTGGAGCTTCCCTCAAGTTGTAGCCTGAGAAACTAGGGAGTTGGAGCCTCCTTCCAGTTGCAACTAGAAAACAAAGGAAGTTGGTGCTTCCAATGAATGTAATTCTTCAAGACATATAAGAAAAAACATTATGTGGTTTTCTCCTGATTTGGGTTTTCACGTAAAACACTAGTGTACTGTGTATGTGTGTGATTTTTTATTTCTTACTGCTCATTATTGGATAACAATTCTACATTGATATAACATTTGATGAAAAAGGATTATAATTACGCTATTACTAATTCACCCCCCCTCTCAATAATCAAACAATTGGTATCAGAGCAGGTTCCTTCATAAATCAGTTTAACCACTGAAAGGTAGATCATGGAGAGTACCAACTCATATAAAAATGGAATACCACATATTTATGGATAGAAGTATTCTTTTTGGAGCATAAGGATGAAGACATATATACAGGCACAGGGATTTCAAGTTTGGAAATCAATTGTAGATGGATACACAACACCAGCATTTCCACCAATAAATGACAAAGCAGTGAAACTCAGTGAGAATAATTCCAAAGAAAAAAATTCACTTTTGAATGGTCTCAATGATACAATATTCACCAAAGTTTCACATTGTAAATCTCCTAAAGAGATTTGGGACAAGCTTCGAAATATTTATGAAGGAGATTCAAAAGTCAAAGTAGCAAAGCTTCAAACTTACAAAGGTCAGTTCAAACAACTAAAAATGAAGGAAGATGAAGATATCGCAGCCTACTTCTTACGAGTTGATGAAACAGTGAATGAAATCATAGGATTGGGAGAAGAAATTGAAGAATCTGTAATTGTTCAAAATGCACTAAGATCTCTTTCTATGAGATTCAACCCTAAGATATCAGCACTAGAAGAAAAATCATATCTAAACTCAATAAGCATGGATGAACTACATGGAATCTTCACAGCATATGAGATGAGAACTGAACAAGAAAATCCATATGTAAAAGAAGCAGCCTTCAAAGCATCCAAAAGATCAAAGAAAAAGAAAAAGGAACAAGAAGAATATAGCAGCAACAACAACGTCTCGGAAGATGATGAAGAAGTGGCCAACTTCATCAAAAGAATGAACAAGGGAACCAACAGTAGGTATAGAGGTAAGATTCCTTTAATTTTTTTTAATTGTGATGGTATTGGTCATTTTTGTAACAAATGTTATCATAAGAAAAAGATAAATGATGAAGGTTATTCAAAAGGCAGAAAAACATATAATGGTAAAAGAACTACAAATAAAGTTTTCAAGAAAATCTTTTGCACCAAAGAAGACATCCCATCATCAGATGAAGATGAAGTCAGTGACAATGAAACAGGGAGAGTTCTATTCATGGCAGTATAAGACTCTAATAAAGAAGACTCTGAAGAAGAATATGAAGAAGAAATTGAAGAGGCATAAGTTGACTTCCTAGAAGAATTAATGAGTGCCATAGAAGTTATGAGAAGAGAAAAGAAGAAAAACAAGTAACTACAAGCAGAACTAGATAAGAAAAAAGACACTCAAGAACTAGAAAAAATGATCACAAAATTGAAGGTTCAAATAGAAGAATATAAAAGAATTGAAGAATCACTCAAAGAATAGCTAAAAGGAAAGGACAGGATCATTGGAAACCTGGAAGAAAATATTGTCACACTAAGAAAGGATATTCAAAAGAAAAATATGTGAAATAGCTCAAAATTTCTAGATGACATTATCAGCAGTAAAAAATCTCATCTTGACAATTCCGTACTTGGATACAATCATACAAAAAATGGATCAAACTCCAAAAAAACAGGACAAGAAACAAATCCAAAAAGCTATGCAGAAACAATCCAAGGGGATAAAAATATATACAAGGAAGATTACAAAGACACTTCTCCACCGAGAATATTCAGATTTCAAAATCAACAACAGATAGACAGGCCTCAAGAAGAAGAAGGATTCATAAGAGCACCTCCTTTCATAATATCTTCAACTACCAAGTATCAAACTATATTTTTTGGTTTATGTTATGCATGTAATAATTTTGTACATAAAGATGTAAATTGCAAAGATAACAACAGGAAAAATAACTACTTTGAGAGCCATACACAAAGGGGTTTTTCAAGAAGACCTAGTGAAACACATAGAAGAAGTTACAACAGGTTTGAATCTTTGAGAACTGAAGTGGAATGTTACAAATGTAACAATTTTGGACACATGGCCAAAAATTGCAGAATGATAGTCCTTCCTAAAGAACCTCAATAGAGTCACAAACAAGAACCTCAGAAAACGACATGGATAAGAAAGCAAGATCAGTATAGCAATGAAGAATGCACAGTCACTCTACGAGCTAAATAGAAGAAAAGTGGTTGGTATGTTGACGTTGGATGTTCAAAACACATGACAGGTGATAGAGAAAATTTTCTTACATTACAAAAGGAAATATATGGATCAGTCTCTTTCAGAAATGATGATTCAGCCAAAATCATTGGAAAAGGCACAATCTGAATTAGGAACAAGAATGAAAAGGCAGAAAATGTTCTACTAGTAGAAGATGTGAAACATAATCTATTAAGTGTGAGTCAAATGTGTGAACAAGGTCATAAAGTTACTTTCGATTCACAAAAGTGTGAGATAAGAAAAGAAGGTTCAGGGAAATTGGTCGCTACAACTGCAAGAACTTCAAGCAACATATATGTGTTAAGCGAAATTGGAAATGAAAAGTGTTGTCTAGGAAAGGAAGATGAGTGTTGGCTATGTAACAGAAGAATGGGTCACATGCATTTTGATAACCTTGTCAAAGTCAACAAAAGAGAAGCTGTCAGAGAAATACCCCAGATCACGAAACCAACCAACACTTTATGCAAGCATTGCCAACAAGGAAAGAAAATAAAAACTAGGTTTAAATCAAAGGAATATTCAACAACAAAACCACTAGAAAATGTGCATACTTGTTGATTAAGGTTGGTTGTCATTGATGTCAACCCTTGAAGAAAGCCTCATAGCACAAAGGTTTAGGTAATGGACCCAATATTGTTTGATGTAAATATGACTCATTATTTTTTTTCATGGTTGATAAGAAGTAAATATGGA